>CAJDSM010036183.1:10295-20661 GCA_903981925.1 Ostrea lurida | reverse complement strand
TTCAAAACGTGTCCATGTCCCTTTAAGCATGGACGGATTTAGGATTGTGTGTTGGTCGTTTCTGTATGTTTCTTAGGAAATATCTTGAAATATTTAAAATTTAAAAATTTTAGCGGCCAATTTGATGCTTTGCATCAGACGTATCTTGGTAATGTCTCAGCGACGTTAAGGAAACCCGGGAAATTGGACAAAAGTCTTGTATAGAAAAGTACCTAAGCACTCCAAGCCAGATGACGTCACAATGAAAATGGACGTCATGACATATCAGTTTAGTGTAGTGTTTTGTGGAGAAATGAAAATGTATTATGTACCATTTTTAAATGCATAGCATAAGGGCTTGCGGTCAACATTTTGAAGAAATATTTGACATACATTCTTATCAAACCCTTGGTTGCTTAAAAAGTGGGAGGATGGGTTTTGTACTAGATAAATTCTGCATTCATCGGTGGTAAAAAGAGTGCAATTCAGTTAAATTTTTCATATATATATATTTTCTAGCTATCTCTCAAGAATAACAGACATTTTTGGGTCTCCCTAACAAAACAATATGTAAAGTAGGATTTGTGTTCAAAATGTTGCATTGAATACAATTGATTTGATAATTCCTTGCCCTTGTGCTATGCACTTTTAGTGTTCATAAACTCATCCCTATTGTTTAATCGATGATACATGTAATGATTAATTTCAGACACATTTTATAGAGGAACAATTATTGGGCCTTTTTATGTATACAATCGTACCTTGTTCTTTAGTTTTTCAAAGAACGTATTCACCGTCTGAAAAATATCAAAATATCAGTCAATCTCCAATTGGTTCAATTTCCATACACCATACAATATATAATTAGTGAAATGTCACAACGACTGAACGCGGTTTTTTGTTGTTGTTGGGTGTTTTTTTTTTTGTTTTTTTTTTTTGGTTTTTTTGGGGGGTTTTTTTTTTTTGTTTTGTTTTTGTTTTTTGGTTTTTTTGTTTTGTTTTGTTTTTTGTTTTGCCAGAGATTCACAAAGCAATTCCGTTTGGAATAGGAGATGCCATAAATATCGTGTTTCTGATTTTGAAAAACAGTACCGGAATTTATTTTTTCTGAATTCCCTAAAATCACGATTGCATAGATGAAATTGTCGATTCACTCTGAGTGTACAATTTCAAATGGAAAGTTCAGAATATAAAAATAAGGTTTGTCCGTGGGTGTTCTTTATTTTATAGAAAATCTTAGTAAGCAAGACTAGTGTGAAATGCTTTAAAAAATATAATAGAAGTTGAGCTGAAGGTTCGATAACAAAATCATCACACTTTTTTTTTGCTGGAGATATTTGTGCGTAACCGGAAACTTTATATTAGAATGTGCGAAGTAGAAACTCAACAAATCAATATCCAAGTATTCTGGAATAAAGTCAAGATACTATCTATAAAATATTGTTATGCATGAACCGTATATTGTTTTTATAACTCGGACTTATACATATCATTACATCTGACTGTATTTAACGTGAACTGACTGCAAGATACCTTTATGATAACGAATGAAATTTTTTTTTTCTTCTAATTAATTTATTGGGGTCAAATTGATGTGTACATCATTCTAGAAGAACCCTAAAGGTCCAAAGCTATAGAACATTATTCTAGAATGAAAGTGATGATAACGGAAGTGAGAATATCATAAATCCTATAACGAATATGAAATTAAAGGCAGAGCGAACAAACATGTACCATGCTTAGGAGGAGTAACCCCCCCCCACCCCTGTTGACCGATCACACTAAATGATTTCTTACTATTTATACTAGAATGGAAGATCTCTCAAACTACTTCAGAGAGCTTGACAGTAATTAACTGAAACGATTGTGTTTAATTAAATTAGGGTACAAATCTTGTATTTCTTTTTATTCAAAATGATGCACCCTGTATCCGTCCCATCACAATCTAATTATTGTTCATAAAAAATACCCCTGGTAGACAATAGGCAATCGGGGAACCTGATACAGTAATGCTGTGCCGAGAACTCATCTAAATTGATTACTGACATAATATTAACGAGGCAAATACGTCTTCCATACTCACATTAGTGTTCTCTGAATGAGTTGTAATTTTAGCTATGAAATCCTCAACAATATACGAAATGTGGCTTATTAATCCTTAATGAGAATTGTCAGGAAATGAGCTTTATTTATACAGTTTATATATTGCTTCGTTGCAGACGCTGATTAGCTCTCTGTCTCTGGCTACCTTTGCTGTGGATAGGGCCTTGCCACAGAATCGTCTTCAGCTTTCATTCACCTTGGTACTCACCGGCGTGGCCTTCAAATTCGTGGCCAATCAGTCCATACCTAAAATATCATACCTCACACATTTGGTAAGAAAAATACTAGTACAGTCAATTTTCGTTATCTCGAACTCAATGATACTGAGAAAAAACTTCCGAAATATCCGAGGACTCGAAATATCGAGGGTAAAATACTTAAGTTAAAGAATTAGTGGTTGGGACTTCTGAATCACTTCGACATATCCATGGTACTCGAGATACCATTGTTGGAGATACCGAAATTCGACTGTATCATACAACAGGTTTGGTAAGAAATATTACTATGCACACTTTGACAAAGAATGTCATTGAATTTGAGGGGGGGATAGTACACATACCTTGGTCGGTAAATACTCAACACTTCATTTTAGCTTCGTTGAAGTTTCATTTCGAAATGGTAACCTTGTGACATTTTAAAAAAAATTGTATGTAGTCTAGTTGAAAAAAAAAAATGTTTCACGAGGTACAATATGTTTATGTTTATAATTCTATAAAGTAATTTTCATAAAGTGTCTTTATGAGAAACTGACCATGGTTTGAAAAGTCCCAATTATGTAGAAATAACAAGACTGTCCACATCTCTGTCGACAGCTCAATTACGTAAATTTGGGTGCCTAAGGATAGTAACAGATTGTCAGCTTTCCTTGCAAATAGATATGGTTTGAAAAAAAAAAATAATTGTAAGGATTCTTTTTTGTTCGCGTGTCGTTGTATATTTATCGCAAACTTTAGAGTAATCTCCGTATTTAATTTTCCTGTTTACAGAAACGGCCGAACATCAGTTACTAGCATATATTAAGAATTCCTTGTATGACATACTTTTAAGGTCATACATGTAAGCAACGTTCGTTATCTGTACATGTATATATTTTTAAAAACAAAACTTAATATAAAATCATAGTACCCTTCTATATTCTTTGAGAAAAAATCAGACTATATTACCTGAATTTTGGAAAAGACAACATATAATTTGAAGAATTTAATTTTCGCACTTATTTATACCTGAGTTCTGAGTTACCTCTCTTTGAAGAAAGCAAATGCAATGCACCTGTACATATACATACTACAAAAACAACGTCAGTTGTTGTGTAATTATATTTTCATCATCGTCATCAAATGATTATGAAGAGAATGAATGATACTAAGTTTGCGTTTCCTGTAACTCTTATTATTAACATTGGAAGTCTTCAGCGTTGGAGATAGAAATTTTGTTGTGAAATGTACATTGCGTGCAGAAGGATAATTTTTACTCTGAAATAGGAGCACAGGTCACCCTACATGATAGCAGAATCTAACACTACGCCCTAAAATATAGTTCCATTTGAAGAAGTGAAATAGAAAAACGTGAACCTAGTACTGTTTACACACTGATGGGTGACTAGAGGAAACCTAGTACTAGATTACACACTGATGGGTGATCACAGGTAATCTATACTGCTTACACATTGATGGGTGACCACAGGTAACCTTGTACTGCTTACACACTGATGTGTGTTATCAGCAGGTTAACCCCTTAGTACTGCTCCATATCTAGGTCTACTTGTGGTCATCCATCCTGTGTAACAGTACTACAGTGTTTACCTGTGGTCACCCATTCAGTGTGTAAGCATACAGTACCTGTTGGTACGCATAGTTGTGTAGAGCAGTAGCTTATGGTCCTGTTGGTCACTCCCATTCAATGTGTAAGCAGTACTCAGATTATCTGTGATCACCCATCAGTTTGTGTAATCAGTTACTAGGTTTTCCTCTAGTTCATCCCATTCAGTGGTGTAACTATGTTACTGGTTCATCGTTTTTTCTACTTTCACTTCTCCAAAGGATATCTTATGTTTTTTAGGCGCTAGGTGTTATGCTTTCTGGTTGTATGAGGTGTACTGTGCTCCTTTTAGAGCTATAAATATCTCTTCTTGCTACGTCCACATTTTGTACATTTTCACTAATCAATTATTCTTTTTATACTCTCCAACGCTGTATATGGACTTCCATGTTCAGGTATATTAATGTAGTTAACTAGTGATTTACGTCATAACTTATGGTAATACATCTTCTTTCATAATCATCTTGATGACGTATCGATTGCAATATATAAATTAACATCAACAACTGACGTTGTTTTTGTACGTATGGTATATGTACGGTGCATTGGCATTTGCTTTCTTCCAATAGAGTTTGGTAACTCTAGATATCAGGTATAATTATATAGTGCGAATAATTAATTCTTTCAAATTTTCGATAGGTGTCTTTTGTCTTTGTCCAAAATATTCTAGGTGTAATCTAGGGTGTTCTGTTTTTTCTCAAGAATATAGTAATGCGGCTACTCCATGATCTCTGTTATTATTTTAAGTTTGTTTTCTAAAATTATTATTATCAATGTATCAGGATGACGCAACGTTGCTAAGTATGACCTTAACAGGTATGCTCATACAAGGAATTCTTAATATATGCCTAGTAACTGTTGTTCGGCGTTTTCTTTGTCAAACATGCGAAAATTAAATGAGTGAGATTATTCTAAAGTTTCTGCGATAAATTTCAGCAATCTGAGTACGCGAACAAGAAGAATCCTCTACATTATTTATTTTTTTTTCATAACCCATATTCTATTTGCATAGGTATACAAGCTTCGACAATCTGTTTACTTATTACGTTAGGCAGCCCAAATTTACCGTAATGTGAGCTGCTCGGAACACGAGGATCGTTGGACAGTCTGCTTTAATTCTCTTACATTATGGGACTTTTTCTAAACCATGGTCATTTCTCGATAAAGGGACCACTTTTATTTGAAGAATTCATCTTTATCAAGAAATTATATTAATAAATTATTGTCACTGTCGTTTTTTTTTCTTGGCTGAAACTTTTTTCCTTTTCAACTTTTAGATCTCACTATCTTACCACACTTTTTTCTTTTTTCAAGAATGTCTTACAACCACGGTTATCTATTCCGCATATGAAACTTCACACGAAGCTGATAATTATCGTGTTGATATTCTCCACCCTGACTAAGGTATGTGCTACTACTCCCTCACATTTCAATGACTCTCTTGTCAAACGTGTGTCTATGTTTATCATATTCCTAAACCAATCTTGTTGTATGATTACTAGTACGATATTGCCGGCTATCCTCCAACACATTGGTATTTTCGAGTACCTATGGATATTGTCTTCGAAAGTGTATTCAGAAAGGTCCCAACCACTAACTTGTCGTTTTTACTGTAATTGTAATTTTCCTACGGCGGGTTATATTTCCAGTCCTCGATTATTCGGAATTTTTCTCAGTATTCATTTGAGTTCGAGATAATCGTAAGAATTTGACTGTATTAGTATTGTTTTTTACCATAAATGGTGTGAGGTATATTTTTGGTAAGGATTGTCCACGGAATTCTTGGAAGAGCCACGCCGGAGTACCAAGGTGAATTGTAATTGCTGAAGACGATTCTGTTGGCAAGGCCTATCACAGCAAAGGTAGCCAGAGACAGAGAGCTATCCAGCTGATCTGCAATCGATAGATTTAGTATAACTCGCTCTAAATAATGCCATTTTCCTGAACTTCTCATTAGGATTAATAATAGGGTTTCGTATATTGTAGGATTTTTCAGTGAGCTAAAATTCAACTCATTCAGAGAACTAATGTGAGTATGTGAAGACGTATTGCCTCGTTAATATTATGTCAGTAATCAATTTAGTTTGAGTTCTTCGCGCACATGCATTACTGTATCAGGTTTCCCCGATGCCTATTGTCTACAGGGTATTTTTTTATGAACATGTATTATTAGATTTTGTGATGGGGACGGATACAGGGTGTCATCAATTTTGAATAAAGGAAATACAAGTATCTTGTACCCTAATTAATTTAAACACAAATCGTTCTAGTTATTACTGTCAAAGCTCTCTAAATGATGAGTTTGAATTGATTGATCTTCCCATTCTAGTAAGAAATCATTTAGTGTGCTCGGTCAACAGGGGTGGGGGGGGTTGGGGGGGGTTTTTTTTTTTTTTTTTCTTTTTTTTATTCTCCTCCTAAAGCTGGTTATCATGTTTTGTCGGCGGTCTGCCCTTTATTTCTCATTCAAGTTTAAGGATTTATGATATTCCTCACTTCGTTATCGATCACTTTCAATTCTAGATAATTGTTTGTAGTTGGACCGTTTAGGGTTCTTTTAGAATTGATGTAACATTCAATTGTGACCCATATAGATTAATTAGAGAAAAAAAATCATTCGTTATCATAAAGGATATCTTTGCAGTCAGTTTCACGTTAAATTACAGTCTACGATTTATGATATTTATACGTCCGAGTTATAAGTAACAATATATTCGGTTCACGCCATAATCAATATTACTTGATAGATAGTATCTTGACCTTTTCTTTATATTTCCATATGAATAATAATACTGTGGCTATATGAATTTGTTGAGTTTCTAGCTGGTCGCTACTTATTCTAACATAAAGTTTTCCGGTTACGCCAAATTATCTCAGCAAAAATAAAAAGTGTGATGTATTGTTATTCGAACCTTCAGTTCTCAACTTCTTGATTATATTTTTTAAATGCTATTTTCACACTAGTCTTGACCTTACTTCAAGATTTTCCTATAAAATATAAGAATAACGTAGACAAGCTTTACCTTATTTTTTATATCTGACTTCCATTTGAAATGTGGACATCTCAGAGTGATGACAATTATCATCTCATTGCAAATGTCCGGTGCATATTTAGGGAGATTCAGATAAAATAAATTTCCGGTACTGTTTTTCAAATTGCAGACCGAATTTATGGCATCTCCTATTCAAACGGAATTGTTGCTTTGTGAAAATCTCTGTTGCACATAAAAATTCAAACAAAACGCATAAATAAACCAAAATATAAAACAAATCAAAAAAAAAAAACGCCAAGAAAAAATTCCTCCAAATAAAAAATAAAAAAACAATAATTAATAATACACCAATCAACAACAATAAACCTCGTTCAGTTCGTTGGACATTCACTAATTATTATTTGGTAATGGTGTTGGAACTTTGAACCCAATTGGATATTTACTGATATTTTGATATTTTTCAGTACTTGTTGATACGTTCTTTGAAAACTCAAATGATCCAAGGTACGATTTGTATACAAAAAAGGCCGAAATAATTGTTCCTCTATAAAATGTGTCTGAATTAAGTCATACATGTATCATATCGATTTAAGAAATAGGGATGAGTTTAATTGAACCTAAAGTGCATAGCACAAGTGGCAAGTGAATTATCAATATTCAATTGTTCACTGTCAATCTTTTGACCACCTGTACAAACCTTACTTACATATTGTTTGTAGGGAGACCCAAAATGTCTGTATTTTGTAGGATTATAGCTAGATAATATATATTATTGAAAAATTTAACTGAATGCACTCTTTTTTTACCCAACCGATTGAATCGCACGCATTTATTCTAGTACAAAAACCCATTCCATCCCACTTTGTGTAATGCAACCAAGGGTTTGAAATAGAATGTATGGTCATAATTATTTTTCATAAATTTGCCGCAAAGTCCTATTGCTATCCTTTATAAATGGGATACATTAATACATTTTCTATTTCTCCTCACAAAACACTCACTAACTGTATGTCACGAACGTCATTTTTCATTGTGACGTCATCTGGCTTGGAGTGGCTATTTTAGGTACTTTCTATAACAGCTTTTCAATTCTTTCCTCGGTTCCTTAACGTCGCTGAGACATTACCAAGAACGTTTGTGCAAAGCATCAAATATTGGCCCGCGTAAAGATTCTTTAAGATGTTTACAATATTTCAAGATGATTTCCTCTAAGAAAATCATACGAAACGACCAATCACTACAAATCTAAAGGTCCGTCCATGCTTTAAAGGTTGACATGGACACGTTTTGTAATCTTAATAATGTTCCTTAATTTTTATGATTTGGCCAATTCTTGTTGTTTGATGACTTAATTCAACTTTATTTCGTAGTGGTTCAGCAAAATTTGAGTCAGTTTGAGTTATAAGTACTAAAAATTGGTCGAAGTAACAGTTGTGTCGAAAACGTGATTATCATAATCAAAAAAACCATATCAATCGATGTGTTAGGGCAATTTCACGGACCTCCGACAAAGCGAAAGGTAGTGATCAGGTGCCAATTGGAGTTGAGTATTAGCATCCTTGTCTGACCGGTTCACACCCGCCCATGTAGTCCCTAATTCGAATAAAGATAAACGGGATTTACCCGTAGTTCAAATCTGGGATGTACGAAAATGACAGTCTAACAAGGGTATGAAACAAATCAAGTTCAACATATGACTTAGTGATAATTTGTAATCTGCAAACAAGGCATTATACATAGTAGCGACCGTAGAACTTTGCGAAATGACTGACTTTAACGAAGAATTCGTTATAACCCTTGCTGCATCAATCTTTTTGTTAGTAGTTGGTCTCGCTTAAAAAGTCCGCATAGCAATATGCTCTCGCGTATCGAATCAACTGGGGAATACAATCCATTATTAGTCAGGTGATAGTGGTTAATATTCTACATAGAATAGGAGAAGTCTGAGATTGCATAAGTTACAAGTCATCACGCTTATCTATAACTATATGTAGTGTCAGTCTGCTCATTATGAGTGGCAATGTTAAGTAATATATAATCCAATATGAAGTCAGATATGTTCAGATTCTGTGGTGTTCCTTTATGTGAGTTTTCGGGATTAATCAATGGACATATATTGTGAAAATTTATGATTTGTTAATGTGATAAATCATCATTCTATATATCATGTCCTATATGTAGGTTGAATGGAAAGCTGCAAGTTTTTTGTTTTATATCTCCGTAAACAGTTTCTGTATTAAATTTTCTCTTGCTTAATATGAGATATAAAAGTAAGTCTGCCCCAATAAGGGGCAAAAGCATTGTGCCCATAGGCCAGATTACCTATCGGTATTGTTGTGAATGTACCTGGTCTCCAATAGACTTACATAAATCATTCTCTAATATAGAACGCCAAGCATGCTCCATTAATAATTAGCTTCATGAAGTAACTTGTGTGGGCAATCATGAGTGTTTTCTAACAAATATGTGTTCTTGTTTTCCACGACTAGAAAATTTCGTATTTCGTGCGTTTTTGTTTAAAGCAATTATTCTATAATCTGAAACAGCCTAGATTTTACTTTATCGTTGTAGGATTGTTTTGTGTAAGTGTGTGAGAAATCATTACGTTTGAATGTCAGTCACTTTTTTGTAAATATTCTTGTGATTTTAGGTTATCAACAGTCTTCTTTTTAGAGTTTTTATGAATCCACATCTGATTGCCACCACTTTCTGGAATATGTCAGGTGTGACTGTTATTCTGAAGAGATTTCTTTGATTATGCTGTTAGTGTTTAGTCAAAAGTAAAGAAAGGGTCTTGGTAGAGCACTTACTGGAGCCAGCGTATGTATCTTTTGTTTGTATCGCGCCGTTTTTTATGTCTTATTTCGATCCAATTAAGGTATGGTATTCAGAGTTGATCCTACTTCCTTCCGAATATTGAAGTATTAAACAGAAAGGTGATTTTGAAGAATTTATCTGTTGGTTTGAATTGCTTAGAGTGTAAGTAGGTATTCCCAGATGTTAAGTAAACCCTAGTTTATTTAAAAAGACAATTTATAATAGTAACTGTTACAAACTAAAGACAATGTTGTTCTATCTAGCCTTTTGTCAGCTTGGAACCAAAGTACCAATTTTTCTTATGTAGTCTATGTATACTCATTTTTACCACTTCTGGTTATTAAAAAGCGGGATAATAGGTACGCATTTTTACCCGTTAAATGGTGTATACGGGTATTTTAATAAACTTCCGAATACTTTTTATCCATTCAGACAAGCTGTGCAGCTCCCTCTCGCCCGTGTCCCCCCCGCCCGCATCCCCGCGGCGCCCCGCCCCTCAGACTTTTGGTCCAGCGTCTGGCGTATTTTCCTTCAGTAATTCATGTATTAGTCATGAAAATTTACTGTCGCCATTTCAAATGACGAGGTTCTCGAATCTTAGTTGACCTTTCATAAATAGTGCTTGTAGATCCTCATTTGGACTATATTTATTCTCC
>CAJDSM010036182.1:6613-21279 GCA_903981925.1 Ostrea lurida | reverse complement strand
TGATCCGTTTTGAATCGAGGCATGCTCTTACAAACAAGCTGTTGATGCAGGGGTTTCAACGTTTACTTTTAAAGGCAGCATTTCGTAAATTCTATGGTCGTTATAACGATTTAATTTGCCAATATGACCTTCAATTGGGTCAAAAGCTGTTTGGTGTGTTTCATAGCAATTATTAAGCCGTTTTTCATACACTGATTTGACGACGGATTGGTCCGTTGACCTGATCAAGACAATGAGCTCACGGTGTCTTTTTCCGGTCAACAGGGGATACTTAGGCACCTGATTCCACCTCTGGCGCGTCCAGGGGTCCGTGTTTGCCCAACTCTTGTTTTGTATTCTATTCGGGACTTACTATATTGATCAGTGTTCGTTATCTTTGCCTTTACATACTAGTACCCTGTGTCGTAACTATTGAATCGCAGCAAATACATGTATCTGTCACATAAAATTTGTTTCTCCAAATCTACATATAATGTTCCATTGATTTTGTCATAAACTTTACCCACCAAATATAATGCATTCACAATTCAAATTTCTTTTATTACTAAGACCTGATTAATTTATCATATCATGTTTGATGTATCTTTGCTATTTTCCCATAATATTTTGCTGTATACAGGATTATTTTCGCTTCGTGTTATTTTCACCCTTCCGCAGTTTCGTAATTTTTTTTTATTTGCCCAGATACAGTTATGTTTAAAGAGAAAATAGAGGGAAAACAGTTTCGCTCAGTCTTAAATTCGCCCTGACAACGAGGGCGAATATTTCCTGTATGCAGTACTTTGAAAATTACTTCAAAATGCTTGCACATTGTATTGCAATTTACACAAGTCTTTGTGAATATCTCGTAATAGCTTTTCTGATTGAAATTTTATGTTGTCTCTCTAACATGACTTCATAATCTGAGATTTTTGGTCTTCCTCTCGTATCGTTGAGATGGCTTGTATAAAGATTTGAAATCGTCAGGGAATAGTACTTTGATGACAAAATCAATTATGCCTTTAGTCGTCCCTATACTACCCAACAATTTCCATTCTTCTAGTAAGAGAATTACTGAGGTATAAACATCCTAAGTTCTTTTAAAACTTCTGTCATCACATATTAAATCACTGAAGGAGTGATTTCTGTGGTATATGCTTTGAACAATAATGCTGCTACAATGATTGCTGAAAATAGATTAGATATTTTCAGGTTTTATGAATCTCCTTCAATTTGTTTATGATCTGTTTGCATATTCAGCTTTTTAAAAATTATTTTTCTGCTTGGAAACCTTGTGAACTGATCCATTGAGAACAGTGAATTTACCAGCGAATTGTTTCATATCCTCCACAATATCAATCATCTGTTTAATTTTTACTACCAAAACCATTGCCTGCATGCAGATCAGCAATACCAAGATGTTTATCACGGGGAATGTATGCTTCTATTATTAATCAAGCCTCGTCAATTTTGCATGAATAAAACGATGTGGTCTTCTGGGAACCAAATATCAATTGAATTTGCGCGCAGTATTACTAATACCGAGATTTTCAAATTAGATACTCGATGCTGGAATTTTTTTTGTGTCTTCCAACTGCATGATTTAAAACCCTTTCTTCTATTTTTTTTTCCTTTTTGGATGCAATTTTAAACATTTTAATAGAATTAATATTGTTGAAATCATAAGTTTGTATGATACCTGAGATTAAATTTCGCAGTGCGTTTTGTAATTTTGAAGAAGAAAAAATCCCCTCTAACGATAACCTTGCCTTAATCAAGAGAAATAAGATCTCATGAGACTCACCTTTAAATTAAATTAATCAAACTGTAAGAAATATATAATGAGCCTAATAGAAGATGTAGTCCCTGAATCCCAGGCGTGCTGACCATCTTAGCAGACTAATGGAATATATACACTCTTCTATAACCATGTTCCTTAATTCTGTTTTAAGAGAGAGAGAGAGCTGCCCATGAGAAAGCTTCTTATGCTGTTCACGTGATATAGCTTAGTTACTTCAAATATTCTATTAACTGAAATTCCGCCATATAGGAGATTTATAATGGGCATTAGTGTGGTATTCACAATATTCCAATCGTAATGACAATTTTGAGTGCCTACTGTGTCTCAGCAGTAGGCATTCATAATACATGTAATAGAAACTTTTAAATTTGATGTAATTCAATGTGGGTAGACGATTTACAAAACCAGATCACTGAAAATTTTAAAAATATGGCTTACTTGATTCAACATTGAATTACATGCAAAAAAGACATTTTTCATGAATTACAAATATGGGGAAAGTCTCTCTGTAAAAATATCCACAATATCACTGGTAATGTACTAAAAAAATCATAGTTTATCTTTAAAAAAAATTATTTCCAAATTTGAAAAGGGAAAGTAACTTTATATTTTACACTAAACGTCAAGTAAGTTTAGTGTACATATTTTGCATTTAATGAAGTACTATGTCGTATCTACAGCAAACATTATTAACTAAATTAATGAATAAATAAAACTATATGCTGTCATGAGACAGTAAATACTACCAGCAAGCAAGTGTACTTGTGTAACTACAATTAAAGAAGTTACAATTGCTACCACAAATAACATACCCTAGAACATACTTGCTGCATATGTCAACAGGCATTGAGTTATCTGTTGGGGTCATCCCAATCTAATCAAAGTCAGATCTCCTCCAACCGCTACACAGGAGACCACCTTTGGTCTCGTTATATTCGACTCCCATTTGGCCCCCAGCATGAAAATTAAAATTCTGAAACCTTGTTGCATATCTACAGGATGCCACCTATCAATTTAAATTTAGGGTGATTTTGGCTACTGTATATAATGTAAGAGGCGTTTTGGTACACGGTGTTTGGAGACAAGTGTCGTTTTTAACCTCTACTTGGCCCCCAGGGTGAAATTGAAAATTCTGAAACCTTATTGCACATCTACAGGACACCACCTATCATATTTATAGAGGTTAATTAATTGGTTACTACTTCAACAAAAAAAGTTTGAGGAAGAAGTGTGCACAGACGGACAGGTCTGGGTAGCAACACTATACCGATACCCAAATAGTCTTACGAAAGCGCAGGTATAATGGAATTTGTAAGAGTAGAATACATGTACCTCAAAGGCAATATTATCTTAAAGATGACAATTGTTTACCCTAAAAACATGCGATTAGTATTTACATCTAATAACGTTAGAAGCTTTAAATCAATCATTGATGATTGAAGCTGTGAAAAAGTTGTCGGATGTGATACAAAAAGGCGAAGTTAACATCGTGTTAAACGCAATCATAATCCAAAAACATTACAAAATCGAGCGTAGGGTAAAGCTCATTATTAAAACTGCATTTTAAACGAACTTCACATTAACTCCACAATTGGTAATCATACTCTAAGTAACTGCGCTTTCAAAATATGAAATTCTTCAAGATCAAGTTTCAGTTTTAAACACAGTCAATATCCCAGTCAATATGACGGGTGAATGTGAGTTGCCATACCTATGCTAGATTCTAAAACTAATTCACGAAACCATTACAAAGAAAGATAAATTGCTGGATCCAGTAAATATTCCAACAAGCCTCTTTCTTCGCTCCTCTCGAAAATATTGACAACTGTGAAGTAGAAAATTCAGACGTATTGTGCAATAATATATGCCAGAAGTGGTGTAAATCAAATGTGGATCCTGAAAAATTATTTTCAAAAAAAAAACTTCTTGTCAATTTGAAATCACAGAACATTTTTCAAATCAACAACGTCAAAACGTATGCCTTTTCAACTCTTTACTTGACCATTCCTCACGATAAATTAAAGACTGCTTGTATACTTAAAACAGTACTTCTTTTTATACAAATGGAAGGTAATATTATATCTAGTGATCAGTCGTTTAAAAAAATACTTTGTTAAATTTTATTCTGATTCTACGCACAAGTACTATATGAAGTTGGCATTAAAGCAATGCTTGAGTTTCTCATTGACAATATCTTTGTAGTATTTGGTGATCAGGTCTTCCAACAAACAGTCTGTTGGAATTCCCATGGACACACATTGTGATTACATGTTAGCTGATCTGGTTTTTATTTATATTCTTACGAGTCATAATTTCTTCAAAAACATCTACTTGAGAATAAAAATCGCTAGCGGTGGCCTTGTATATCGACGACGTTTTATCTATTATTAATAATTATATTTTCAATCATATGTCGATTCGATATTATCTTATCCCAGTGAACTCGAAATAAAAGACACCACAGAGCCATGCATATATACTTTGTATTTGGATATTTTATTGAACATCGACATTGAACTAAAAACTCAACTTCATAACAAACGGGACGATTTTAGCTTCTCCATCATCAAATTCCCATATTTATGTTGCAACATTCCATCATCACCTGCATATAGTTTTTATGTCTTTCACCTAATTCAATACGCAAGAGCTTGTTCTGCATATGATCAGTTTTTGAATCGAGAGAGGCTTCTGATCAACACCTTGGTGTTACAGGGCTTTCAAAAGTCACGTTTAAAGTCAGCATTTTGCTAATGCTAATGGTTGTTACACCGATCTAGTTAGCCCATACAACCTGCCATTTGGTCAAATGCTATCTGAAATGTTTCACAACAAAAGCCGTTTTATAGACAGATTTTGAGTACGGATTACTCTGTTTAACTGATAAAGACAATGGGGTCACAGCGGGTGTGATCGGTTGACAGGGGATATTTACTCCTCCCAGGCACCTGGTCCCACTCTAGTGTATCCAGGGGTCCGTGTTCACCCAGCTCTTATTTCATATTCTGTTTGGGAAGTACGAGATTGATCACTGTTCTTTATTCTCGCCTCTTTGATAAAATATTTAACTATAAAGCAGACGTGGACGACTCTGTGGTGTCTTCCTCTTTTGAATTCACTAGGATATATCGAATCAACATATAAATGGATTAAAGGCCAGAAATTTTTTCTTCTATTGTAGAAGCTTTTGAATAAATTGTGCCTCGTAAGAATATAAAAACAGGTCATCTAGCAAAGGAACACAATTCGTGTCCATAGGAGTCCCAATAAAATGTTGGAAGACCTGATCACCAAAGACTATAAAGATATTGTCAATGAGGAAATCCAGCATGGTTTTAATATCAGACTCAGAGTACTTGTGCTTAGAATCAGTGTGGAGTTTAACAAAGTATTTTTTTAATGACTGATAAGATATTAATATTTTGGTGCTCCCATTTTGTTGAAGATGTAACTGTCTATAATGTAAAAAATGTTTAGTCTTTAATTTATGGTGAGATATGGTCTTGTACAGTGTTAAAAAGTCATAAGTTTTGATGTTGTTGATTTGGGAAAAGTTCTGTGATTTTTAATTTACTAGAAGTTCTCTAAAATGATTTAGACCCCACTTTTGATTTACACTACTTCTGACATATGTTATTACACCATACGTCTGGAGTTTCTCCTTCACAGCTGTCAATATTTTAATGAGGATCAAAGACAGGGGCTTAGGAGAACATTTACTGGATTCAGCAATGTATCTTTGTTTGTAGAGGCTTTTGTGAAGTTTTGAAATCTAGTATAAGTACGGTAACTCATATTCACCTGTCTCATTGGCTGGGATATTAATTGTGTTTAAATGTAAAGGCAAATATAACGAACAGTGTCCAAAACAGAATACAAAAACAAGAGTTGGGTAATCACGGACCCCTGGACACACCAGAGGTGGGATCAGGTGCTTAGGAGGAGTAAGCATCCCCTGTTGACCGGTCACACCCGCCGTGATCCCATAGTCTTGATCAGGTAAACGGAACAATCTGTAGTCAAAAAAGTGTGTGAAAAACGGCTTAACGATGGCTATGAAACACATCAGACAGCACTTGCCTCAATGGTAGGTCATGTTGGTAAACTAAATTGTTATAACGACCATAGAATTTAAGAAAGTGAAGCATGGTTTTGAAGAATTGCATCTTATGAAAGAACAGTTGGAGTATAAGTACGATTACTAAATGTTGAACCGATGTCAATTCCGATTGAAATACAGTTGTAACAATGAGTCTTACAATGTTTTACAAGCTTTGTCAGCTGGAACCAAAACACATTCCTCATGGAACCTATCTAACTCTATTATCACTTCTGGTTTACGAAACACAGAAGAATGATGGTACACAACACTTTTGGTTTCATGTGCCTAATATTCTTAATATCCATTTTATACTTTTTAGCCATTCTGACAAGGTATCAAGTTCTTCTTTTTCATATTTAGCCCATCGTCTGGCTTAATCTTCGACAGAATTCACAATAGAAATGAAGTTCAGTCGCCAATTGAAAGACCGATGTTTTCTGAATTTGGGACCTTTAAAACAAGTGGTCTCAGGTCCTCATTTTCAACTATATGACCATCACCAACCTTAGTGAGCGCGTTCGCAATACTCAACGCGTCCCAACTACATCCCCGTTGACCAGTCCCCCTCCCAAAGAAGTGGCATGCCTTGAAAGATGTATCTAAATATCAATCCCATTCATGCTTACACTAATTTACTTACAATTTCCTAAAGTTTCATGAATATCCATTGACAAATGAAAGTGCTCTGAAAATCAATCCCATCCAAGCTTTTATCATTACTAACAACTTCTTAAAGTTCCATGGAAATCCATCAACAAATAAAAGCGCTATGCAGGCGACAACATGCTATACACAAAATTCTAAGTCCCCCTCCCAAAATAGTGGTCCCTCTTGGATATCTCGAAAATCAATCGCATCAAAGCGTTCACTATTACTAACATTTTCCCAAAGTTTCGTAAAAATCCATCGAGAAATGAAAGCGCTATCCAAGCTTCAACATGTTTTGACACACAGACGGACTGACGGGTCAAAAACAATGAATCCCAGCAACTTCGTTGTATGGGGTATAATGACATGTCCAGCTGGACTATGTAATTAAGATGTTTGTGTGCAATAGTAAACATACATATGGAGGAAATGCGAGTTGTAGACTTGAACTTGAAGTAAACTGGAATACAAGACGAAGAATGGTGCTTATTTCTTTGTTAGTTTTGAATTTAAGGATGTAGAAGGAATACCATCCATAATCAGCTGTGCTTTAAAGAGCCGGTGATTAGCAACATCCATAATCATAGAATTCAGTCTATATTTTGGTGTAGAAGATTCCAAGTATGGACTAGCTTTGTCGTCTTCTGACAACGTATTCAAAACTCTCAATGGAACAGAGTAAAGTTTTTTGCGAATGTGATGTGGACCTAATTGTTGGTTGACATAAGGTAAAAGCGAATGAAGTGTGATACCGTGTATGTTTGGTCTTTTATATGAACGATCTCCACGACTGCGCTTACGTCGTTGTGTATTTGGAAAAAGTCCAATCACATTCACGTTATTTCCTTGTGAACTAACATTTCTTATATTGTTTACGTTGTCATTGCATCGATAGGGAAATGCAGTGCTTAGGGATCCTCTCGTTGTCTACGAAAAGGGGTTCTTAAATCATGACAAAAGGATTTCTATCCCTAATGATATTGGCGTCAAGCCAAATCAGTGACATTCCTTGGTCTAGCAATATTGGGTTTCAGTTGAAAACCTTTATAGGGATCCCATAACGTTTCTATATTGGCGAAACTGGTGAATTTGTCTTATCATTGCGTACAAAAAGGCGAAGTTATCATCGTGTCAAACGTAATCATATTCCAAAAAAAATATACAAAATAGAGTGTAGGGCAACACGGACCTCCGAGAAAAGCGAAGGTAGGATCAGGTGCCATGGAGGAGTACGCATCCTCTGCTGACCGGTTACCCCCGCCGTGAACCTTTAGTCGAAATAAGTAAACGGGAGTATCCACAACTTTCGAATAGAAACAAAAAAACAAAATGCTTATATTTTGCCGACGCCCGCCGTAGTTATTAGACGCCGACTATTTATTGATACTAGTATTGAAAATAATTTCAAAATGCATAATGATTGAACAATATATATATAATCTACAATTCTACATTGTGCAAAATTCCCCCGCACAAATATTTAAACACCATGTACCTGTAATATATCAAGCCCAGGGGAAAAACAGAGGTGAACCCTTGAATTTTGGGACCAAAACTCTGAAAACTGGGCATGATATATTACTGCAAATCAAAATTATGCAACTCTTCATTACTTTACATAAACAAAGAAAACTTGTATACTGCTCGAAGGGCGCTAAGAGAATGACCACCGAGACACACAATCGACACCTGTACGCACGCAATTCATTGGTTGATAATTCTCTGCCCTCATGAATGACATACATCACATGACTAAAACCCGTTATACAATATTTTTCCGCTATACTACGAACCGCGAAAAAAAAATTAATATCCGTAATCAAATCTAGTAGGAAATGACATCTAACAAAAGGTGTGAAACAAATCAGCCAATGTATGACTTAGTGATAATTTGTAATTGCAAACAAGGTCATTATAGCGACCGTAGAATTGCGAAATGATGATTTCTAAACGAGATTCGTTATAACCCTGTAACACCAACTCTTTTGTTAGTAGTTGTCCTCACTTTAAGAAGTCCTCATACGCATAGCATCCCGGCATAGCATGCTCTTGCATATCGAATCAACTGGGAGATATACAAACCATAAGCAGGTGAGAGTGTTATATTACTACATAGAAAGGGAAAGTTGCCGATTGGAAAGTTAAAGTCATCACGCTTATCATATAATGTAGTTGTCCATTTGTTTGCCTCGCCATCGTCGCAGCAGCTGTAAACCTACTCCGCAAGCGGCGTTGATACTTTGTTGTCATAGATGGCCGACCAGGTTTTAGACGATCATTTATAGACCCTATCGTGCAAGGGTGAACGTTGAAATGTCTAGCTACTTCCCGCTGACCTTTGAACCCGTAAGTGCAGTGGGACATGGACTAAGACGACGACTTCCTGTGTACGTCGTCAGCTGGTCCTTTAGGGTTGTTAAAAGTTCCTGATTCCTCGGATTAAGGATCAGATATCGTGGAAGGTTCAGCGTCGGTGATGGTTCAGTATTGGGTGTTTCTTGTTGAATGGGAGTTTCGACTGGAAATGAATCAATGGAGCTACGTCACTGTCTTGTTCATATTTGGTAGCGATACAATTGTCCGTTTCATAGTAATCGAGATGCGACAATGTTGGATCTGCTTTTCTTTCGAATAGCATGCAGTAGCATTCATTATTTTTTTGACTTTGTACCAGTTAGATCATCTGGTGTGTGAAAGGGTTGTCTAGTCGACCATGAAATACAGTATCAAAGCCATCAAGGACAGTACGCAGGATTTTCATGAGTTCAGTAGATGTCTAATAGGGTCTGTTCGATGGTTCACCAATAACCTATATCTTGCAACAGTTGTCATATTAAGATTTGATATTTGTTAATTTCTTGGAAAGCTAAGTTCCTTGTTTAAAGTGAGTGTGGACTCTTCTCAAAACAGGACATTCTGCTTGGATGTAAGGACTATAGATTTGCAGTTTTACTTGCAAATGTGGTATACGTGCGGGTCGTGGTACACAATCTTCTGTTTAGATAATGAAGTCACAAATTTGGCACAAAGGGTTAGAACATTCAACTGCATTAAGACTAACAAAGTCTGAAGAAAGAGTTGTACGTCTACCTAGAACGCTGCATAAGGTAACTCGGGGATTAGCAGATATGCTTGTACACATGGTCTTGTGATTGATTGATTGATTGATTGATTGATCGATTGATTATTTGTTTGTTTTACGTCCCGTCGAGAATTTTTCACTCATATTGAGACGTCACCAGCTGTAGTAGGTGAAGTACCACAAACTCAGACCTGTGCTTAACGCTTAGGGCCGTAGTAGTAAGTGCTATTTAGCGTGCCAACGCCTACCGTGACACGGGACCTCCTGTTTTAAGGTCATATCCGTGATTCTCGCCTCTAAATGCCGAGCGTTTGGCGAAAGAGCAATCACTACCCTTTTTCACGTCTTAGGTTTGACACGACCATGGCACAAGCGGGGCTCGATCTCACGACCTTCCGGTTGCGAAGCAAGTTCAAGATCAGTATATTTCTCTCACACCACTTAATGGTATACGAGGTTCAATATACAATATATACAAATTGAAACAATATACCAGGTACCATTGTACACGTGAGAAAGCAGAGTAATTTTAGATGACTGAGATAAATTATGGAGGACAGACTTGGTCATATATTTTTGATATAAAACTACACAATTTGATAAGTATATTGGAGTCAGCAGTTGACAATAATTCGGAAAATTTGTAAAAGTTTGGATTGTAAAAATATTTTTACACATAATTTATAATTTTTTCGCCATTCTTAAAAAAATGGCATTAATGATATTCATCAGCTATCCGATTCGTTTCACAGATATGGCAAATTTTCTCATGTTTTGGAGAGTCACACCATCTTGCAGTCTAGACTGGGAGTCGGTGATTTACAGTTCTGAATTTAATAAATATTGTTCTAGATTTTTTGTAGGTAATATTTCAAGATATTTCTCGAATCCGGATCCGTAATTATTGTTGAGCTCTTGTAACTCACCATCAATGTAAAGTTTGTCTACCACGAGTTTCACATGCCTATCTATCATCTGCTGTCCACATCATAGGGTAAAGCTTGAGTCGCTTCTTCTCAACCTCTGGTGGAAATTGTTCATTCACCCAAATGTTGGTACCCTTCAGTTTAAGGGGTGCGCGCCGATGTACAAATTCACTATCTTTAAAGAAGCTTAATTTTGCAACAATATTCCATGGCCTTGTTCGGAACTCGTCTGTTTTTCCTAGCCGGTGTGCCCTCTCAAAAGGAATCTCGTCATGAATTTTTAATTTAGTAGTTAGGAAATCTCGTAAAACATCTTCACAAACCTCATCTCTGTTCTCCGGAATACCACTAAACACTAGATTATCTCTCATAGACCTGTTCTTTAACTGATTTATGTAAACCCGTTTGATTCTTCTGTAATTCTCTGATATTTTCTGTTATTTGTTTTTTGGTCCAACTTAGCTGTGTCACTTCTAAATGATCTCAACTCTTGATCTGCATTACTTTTTACGTCCTCGAAAATTTCACTCATAGACTGGGCACTAGTCTCCACAGACGACACAGTCTGTTTCACTTCTTTCATCTCGCTTTCAAAATTCTTGACCCTTTCACTCAGCGACAATATAGTGGTTGCAGTGATCTGAAATTGTGTCATGTTATTTTTAATGGTTGATTTTTATGGCAGCTAATCTTGTGTTGATCTGTATAAGGAGATCATGAAGAATTCTAATGAAACACCTTTCCGTGTTTGGATTTCACAACGGAAGTAAAGTTTTCACAAATAGTATCAGAGCCGATTCGAAACACCGCCATCCTCGGATGCTAGGACAACTGCGCTTCCGCGACTGGACATGGTCTTGTGGATGTACTGGATAAGGTATGAGCTAAATGTTTAATAGCAGCCGATATGTACTGAGCTTCTATTTCACATGGAAGTCATAACACTTAATTAACATTTGCGGAACTTAGCACTAAAAAACCCTGCAAAGTGAATTTTAGTTTTGCGCATAATATATAACGTAGTTATATTTCCACATTAGCTAACAGACCCATCTATTACGATTTGTAGTTGGTCTTTTCTTTGAGCGAGTTGGATTTCTTTAGCATTCTTAATTTCTTCATATAAATCATCAGCAAGTTTTCAGACAATCCAACGTGTCGCTGATTTAAAACTCTGCACACGAATTCTTCTAGAGACGTTTCTGATCACGACATTCCCATTCCGCATCTGGTATACACTCTTAAGCCTTTGGTAACGATAACACAGTATTTCAATGACACCATGACTGGCGGAATCTGATAGAAAGCATTGGTTAGGCCAGTTTAAAAAAATCCACTGGCTAAAGGTACGCAAAATAGAGTAAATATTTGGTGTAATGGATAGCTGGGGTTTTCAGTTGCGTCCAACGTCATCACATGCACTTACAGGTCTGTGACCTCCATTGTATTTTGAGACTAGGAAGGAAGGTTTAGGTAGTCTACTGTAATATCTATATCTTCAGGTTTTCTCAATACGCCAAGGACTTTCAGATCATCACATCTGTCTTGGGGTATTTGAAGTTTATCTTTGGAGAACTGTGTTCATGTTGATTTCCTAGAGCTCTGTTTTAGCCATTAAACTGGATTAAAGACCGAGTTGTGTTTCTGGGGGATTTTGCGAAATTTTTGTTGCAGGTGGAGTGTAAGGATTGGTCAGGATCTTCTCAAACAGCATCTGAGTGCTAGATTGCACTAGATTATTGGTGATCAGTTTGATTTCAGTTTAGGATTAGTATCTGGAGTTATAATCTGGTAGGTTGGAGGGAGCTCTAGTTTTGTGGCAGGGTCAGTGTGCAGAACATGACACTAAAGGAAATCTTGTTGTTGTTGTTGTTGTTGTTGTTGTTGTTTTAAAAGATGTCGAAGTTCATTTGTGTTGTTTACTACGCTGATTTCCTCTGCTTCTGCATCTGCTATATCCAGATTGGGCCACATGTCGAGTGAATGACAGGATTCAATTCGGGTTGTATGGCCATAGCCCCCTTTTAGGCGAGTGTCCTTGTAAGGGTTCTTCGATACGGGACGTGTTGGCGGTGGTTCTTACAATGTCAATTTGGGTCCTTCATAGCCGATTCTGTTGGTCGTGATAATGGAGTGTAAAGTAGTAGATAACATTAGAATCGCCAATCGTTATTTCGTGATGTGAGTGATGAATGCTGATGTCAATGGATATCATAAACGGAATACCTGCTAAAAAGTCTACACCAAGGTTTTCAAAACTAAGGCCTCTAGCTGTGTTTATGGTAATACCATCTCTGATGAATTCGAAGTGCGTCTTCCTACCATTTCTAAGGGTCAATCTGCTTCAAGTCTTGATATGGGTAAATGAATGATATCAATTTCACAAGCTTGGTCATCTGAAACAGTGACTGTATCCAGAGTCATCCTCTTCGTCCACAGTTTGTTGTGACATAGCCGTCTTCCTCGACTCACAAATATTTGTTTGTCTTTCTGGGGAAGAAATCAGCGAATACCTAATAAAAGGGCGATGCTTGGACAGCCATCTTGTTCATACAAGAGACAAATCTTGCTGCTAGTACGAATAGTCTTGTAAAGAAAGGATTTCGAAATCTTTGAGCTGGTATTGTTGTTCTTAAAAGCAGTGGGCAGCTCTTTCGCATCACTGTCCAATATTCATCAAGAAGGTTATCCAGCACCTGAGACATCTTTTGTGTAACAATCGACGCCATGTGAGAGTTATCATGTTTTCAAGGGGTGTTGACAACTCGTCAGCGTGCGGAAGTTCTTCATGGTAGCTCATGCTTCGGATTGTTGTAATAGATTGCCCTCGATTAAACTAGTTAGCCTTTGGAACAGGTCTTATTGTCGTTCTTGGGGCTTCCATGTGGTTGCTATTGAAATCCAAGAATGAGCGCCAGTTAATTGGAATCAGAAGTGCAAGCGTATAGTTTTGCCAATCGAATTGCACAGATGTTGAATTTCTCCCTATAGTATTGTACAGTAGCTAGCTATCAAAACACCAATTCTAAGTAAGCTAACTTCTGTGCGGCTGCCCGACGTCTTCGTTCGAGAACATTTTTATCGTCGCCAATGAAACCGGAAGTGGAGCCGACGGGGATTTATTTTGTCCATTCGGCATTGTTTGATAAGAAAATGGCAAAACTTGATCCAAAGAAAGTCTGCACTGTAAATTCTGTTTCCAAACTTCAAAGTCTATCATAATTTTGGTCTTGTTTTGGAGCAGGATTAGCGGCCATAATGGGTGACGACTGTTGAAACTATTCTCACTGTTACAGCTCTTGACTAAACTGTCCTTGCTATATTATGTTCGCTGAAAGTCTCTTTACCTGCGAGATACGTGTCCCTGCCACCAGACCAATGAAAAATGCAGACTTTTTAACAAGATAAAAGTTTATTGTATGTTTGGCTCCAATTTCAAAACAACGAATACACAGTAGTAATTTTGAACACAAGAGTAACTATTAGTATTCGCAAAACTGGATGGGTACTTAATAAAGAAATTACATACATTGTGAATTACAAATGATACTGGTGCTGTACTCGTGGAAAGGGTATAAAGAAAATCCAAACACTGAAATGATAGAGATCTACTTTATACATATGTATGTATGCCAAGATGAAAGTTTAATATCCTTTCGAAGGCTGGAGATTTTGAAGAATACTAGTATGCCAATGAAGGGGATGGGGTAAAAAAAATGTGAATCACTGCATCAATACATATTCTGCATCAAGGAAAAATATGTTTAGTATCCTACAGAATGAGCATCGGAAATGGTCCTCTAGTATCCAAATACAACGGCGCAGGCGCTGGGGTTACTCCCACAAGACATGCACGGCGCAGGGGTCATCTCCCACAAGACATGCACGGCGAAAGGGTCATCTCCCACAAGAAATATGAAGTATCCTTTCTTTAAAATATATATACAGTTAATAAGAGAAGCAATCACTGAAATAAGCATAGCGGAAACTATCTATAAGTCACACTAATCACACACAGTGCCCAGTTTCTAAATGATAAACAAAAATGTGCTGCAAAACCAAAAATAATACAGACTGCACTGAAAATATCTTTGTACTGCCGTTCTATCCCGTGAAAAAAGTTGTCAA
>CAJDSM010036181.1:1649-17014 GCA_903981925.1 Ostrea lurida | reverse complement strand
CGGCTTAACAATGGCTATGAAACACATAAGACATCATTTGACTCAATGGTAGGTCATACTGAATAAATCTTTCACATACAAAAATCCACATGATATCCAATGAAATAGTGGTGATTTATCTATTTTCAAATGTTCTACCTTTTAATCTGAGAAACACAATAAATGTAAAGGCAAAGATAACGAACAGTGATCAATCTCGTAAGTCCTAATTATTAATACAAAAACAAGAGTTGGGCAATCACATTTTTATTCAAGTTTATATGATAACTTTCAAAAATATTATACAAAACAGATTTGGCTTTTAACAATCTAGGAACCCACGCAGCTTTTAGTGCTTTTAATTTACATTTGCGTCTTACATTTAAAGTATGATTACAGCTGGGGAATGCAGTATTGGACTAAATATTAATTTGCCCTTTTTACTGAGAATATTCTGCATACATGTATATTTGGGATATAATATCGATTTCCCTTTTTAGCCATTCTGTCATACAAATTGCTTCATCAAAACATGCAAATCATAAAGTAGAGGAAATGCAGAAAAGGTAAAATATTTAATTAGTGGTACCATTGAACTCCTCCATGGCACCTGATCCTGCCTTCGCTTTTGTCGGAGGTCCGTGTTGCCCTACACTTGATTTTGTATATTTTTTGGGACTATGATTACGATTAATTATTGGTTACTTCTCCATTTTATATAAAACAGATGTCCACGCAGTCAAAACTATTTATGACACAACTGTACTGATTCCGGGCTCATAACTCGGGTTCGAAAAAAACGATATATGAACTCGCAGCTCAAGTTCATAAAAATGCAAATTAAGTAGGGCAATTAATCATGCACCCAAGTTCATAAAAATGCAAATTAAGTAGGTCTATCAATCATGCACTACGTAAAGGAATTCGCATCTCAAGTGCATAAAAATTCAAGTGAAATAGGTCAATCAATCATGCGCTCAATTTCATAAATATGCAAATTAAGTAGACCAATTAATCTTGCAATATGTAAAGGAGCTCGCAACTCAAGTTTATAAAATGCATATTAAGTAGGTCAATCAATTGTGTGCTCAATTTTATCAAAATGCTAATTAAGTAGGTTAATCAATCATATGCAACGTAAATAAACACGCAACTCAAGTTCATAAAAATGCAAATTAAATAGGTCAGTGAATCATGCACCACGTAAAGGAGGCAGCATATCATCCTATAAAACGGTTAACATTGACGGTAAAAGACATTGTGTTGTCGACGACGTTATTCCAAGAAGATATTGAGTCTTTTATGAAGTAAAGGTAAGTGTATCCTAAACTTCAACCTTCTTCAAACCGTGACGTTGTAGACGACGTCACAATCGAATTGACGTCGTCAAACAATAGCAAAGGGAGACGTTTTGATTCTGAAATAGAAGGTAAATCAAAATAATGCGTTTAATGCTAGTTGTATTATGAATAGAACCTTACACTCGTAATTATAACATATGTTAGTTATAAAATTCATAACCGGATAATAATGATAATCGGATATACTTTAGAAGTCTAACATTAATTATACAGTCTAGTGTTTTTATCAAATAGCAGGTCATACTGGCAAACTAACACATCAAACATCATTAACCCAAAAGCAGGTCATGCTGGCAAATTAAATCGTTATTAATAGATAAAACGTCGTCAGTATATCGAATTGTCGAATCAAAGGCCACCGCTAGAGATTTCCCCTTTCCCTGTAAAAGCTTTTGGATAAATTATGCCTGATCAGAATATAAAATCAGGTCAGATAACAAAGGAACACAATTTGTGCCCATGGAAATTCTAACAGACTGTTGGAAGACCTGATCGCCAAACATTGCAAAGATATTGTCAATGCGGAACTCCAGCGTTGCTTTGATATCACCCTCAGAGTACGTGTCTGCAGAATCATAGTGGAATTTAGCAAAGCAATTTTAAGAATGGCTGATCGCTAGATATGAATATTTCCTTTATCCATTTTTGTTGAAGAAGCAACTGTTTATAATATTAAAAAGTCGAGTACTTAATTTACCGTGCATAATGGTCGTGTGAAGTGTTGAAAAGTCATATGATATGATAAAGGTTCTGAGATTTCAAACTAACTAGAAGTTCTTTAGATTTTTTTTTACAATCCACATTTGATCTACACCACTTTTGGCATATGTAGTTTCAGTATAGATGCGGTAATTTATATTCGTCCGTCCCATTGACTAGGAGATTAAATGTGTTTAAAACCGAAATATGATTTTGAAGAATATTTTTGTCTTTTGAAAGAGCAGGGGGTGTGTAAGTACGATTAGCAAATGTGGGGTTAATACCAAAATATGAACTTTTAAGCATGGAAGAAGATGTACATGTATTAAATATATTCATGATCTTTAACCAAATGTTAATTCAGAGAACATACACTAGGACAAATAAAGAAACAGCAGAATGAAATTCGTGGTATTGTCCGTTTGCTTGTTGGTGGATGCAGTTCTTCGAGTCCATGGCCAAAGTAAGTTTTGATTGATTGATTAATTAATTGATTATATATTTGTTTTGCGTTCTACTCAAGAATATTTCACTCATTTAGAGATGTCACCATCGCTGGTGAATGGCTGCAAAGTTCAGGCCTATGCTCGGCACTCAGGGCCTTTGAGCAGGAAGGTGTCTTTAGGATGCCACACCTGGTGTTGCTGTGACATGGAGCCTCGGTTTTTGCGGTCTCATCTGAATGACCCCCCCCCCATTCAGTCGCCTCTTACGACACGTAAAGGAATGCTGGGGACCTAATCTAACCCGGACCCCACGTATCCCGTCCTTTGATGCCTTTATTCAAATTGCCCCGTCCTTTATAAAATCACAAACCTACCAAAGATGCATTTGCGTTGTCTCAAAATGACAAAATCACTGCAATTTCAAGAAACACACATGATCTCAAGACATTTCTCTGTTCAGGAACGTAAGACGAGTTGAAGCGACCTGTCGTCAACGGGTGAAATTACCACACATATAAATTTGTTTTGCGTTCCACTCAAGAATAGAGAGCATGTAAATTTAATTTATATCTGTGTTACCAAATGGCGATGTAGTGCATAATATTATAAATATATTGATCTGATACTTCTCTACTATGCACTTGTATTAGGTTTAGTTTCATCAGGTTGGTATAGATGGTAACTGCATCAAAGTAATGGACTTGCTATTCCGAGAATGATCTTAAATCAGTATCATTGAAATGCACCATTGATTAATTCTTGATAATCCCATTCATTATCATTTCTATATAATTCAAGTAGTGACTTAGACATATTAAGTTTATCTTTTCTATCGGAAGAACATACCACACAAACAATAGGGAATTTTCAGATCTTGGGGAAGACTTATCGGGAAGATGTTCCCCATCCTCTGAACTCTAGATTATCTACATAGAAATGAAACATAGATAACTAAAAATACTAAAAAGCACTGGATGAATCTCTTCAAATTTTGTTTTAAGCAATTAGATGGATATCATATTGTCCTGAGGTATCCCTTTATCCGACATATAATAATATCATCTTGCCCGTGTCAATGAGAGAGAGAGAGAGAGAGAGAGAGAGAGAGAGAGAGAGAGAGAGAGAGAGAGTATAAAACAAGACTTTGAGAAACTTGGATCCTCGGACACGACAGCGGTGGGATCAAGTTCTTTGGTAGAGTAAATACCCCCTGTAGACCGGTCACATCCGCCGTGAACCCTTTGTCTTAATCAGGTAAATGGAGTATTCTGTAGTGATATTGTGTATGAAAAGCGAATTACCAACTACTATGAAACACATCCGACAGTATTTGACTAATGACAAGTCATACTGACAAACTATATCGTTACAACGACCATATAATGTGTGAAAACTGCCATTAAACATGACTGTTGAAACCCCTGCAACAACAACTTGTTTGTACGTAGCCTGTCTCGAATCAAAACTGATAATACGTAGAACAACCTCTTGCGTATCGAATAAGATGAGATATATGCACATCATATACAAGTGACTATATATGATTTACTGCTACATAAATCAAAATTGGTGCATCAAAAGTGGTACCGTATATATAATTTATATTATGATCCCCTGTCAGGCCTCTGCTGGTGGACTGTTAGTCTCCGAGGTCTCTACAGCTCAGTTCCTATTTTAACTAGCTTGAAAAATTCATATAATATATATATATATATATATATAATATTTATAATATATATATAATTTATTATTATATATATATATAAAATATATAATATAATATATAATGCAGTGGTAAAATTAGAATTTATATCAAAATTAAGGATTATCCCCCAGGCATAGCTCTGACCTTCGAAGTATCTGGCTCCAGTCTTGGGCACTACACTTGTTCACTTTTTTAAAAGTTTTAATTTCATGTTTCAATTTCCGACATTCCGGTGAGCATCACTGAAAAAACATATTTGTCAAATGCGCATCTAATGCAATCCAAAATTGTACTGTCTAATTTAATGATATGGATAGACGAGCGAGAGAAAACTGAAGTCGACCCATTTGTCATAAAGATGAGTTCTCAGTTTGTCATTAATGTTCAATACAATATCGAAATACGAATCTTTTAGTTCTAGTTCGCTGGGAGATATGACAGGTTGACAGTGGATGCTTACTCCTCCTAGGCACCTGTTCCCATTTATGGTGTATCCTGGGGTCCGTATTTGCCCAATTCTTGTTTTATACTAGGGACCTACGAGATTGATGACCGTTCGTTATCTTTGCCTTAACAATGAATCGACGTATGGTCGTATAGGAATCAATTCTCTCTCTCTCTCTCTCTCTCTCTCTCTCTTCTCTCTCTTCTCTCTTCTCTCTCTCCTCTCTCTCCTTCTCCTCTCTCTCCTCTCTCTCTCTCCTTCTCTCTCCTCCTCTCTCTCTCTCTAACAATATAATGGTGTGGCCTGTGATTTATGGTCCCATGGTTTATTAAGATATAACCATCACTGTATCCTCTGCTGTAGGTTGTAGTTATGCTAATCTACAAATGTGTGAAGACGCTTTCGAGAATGCTGTTACAGAAAGCACCAGTGACTTCACCAGTGAAGACTTTTGCCAGTAAGTATGGGTTACTATATTATATAGTCATAGTGAAATATCCTGTGAAGTTCAGTTCTAGTCAAGCTTAGAATCATGACCACATTGAAATTAGTTGAAAATACTGCAGCTGATTATATCTCATGTTATATCTGTTCATGCTACACACATTATAATAATGTTTGTTATACCATGTGTGTAGGGTTATTTGTTTTTTCAATCATAATACATCAGAATCATTGATCTATTGCTTCAATTCGGGTACGGAGTTGCAAGTGTTAAAATAACAAGTTCAATATTTTTTTTATATTTTGCCAAATATATATCCGTTGCTTTAGAATGACACTTTATTCAATTCATTGTAAATAAAGATAAACACCAAAATACTATACCTCACTAATTAGAATTGAGCCTGTAAACTGTTCTTTACACTATCATTTTAATTGATAAATAAATTAGCACAAAAATACAAAAATTATTAAAAGCATTTTGAAAATATCAAAGTTTTCTCTACTTCAAAATATAATTTGCAATGCCATTTATTAGATAATTTTGCTTCATTCATATAATTAATCATTGTATGAGAGAGTAGATTCAATTCAAATATTGTATCAGTTTTCAAGGATGTAATTAGTTAAATAAAAAATTCGTTTAAATTAAGTTAGTTTGTCAGCAGTGCCTATGAAAAAAAACCCAAAAAGTTTATATCAAGGTAAAAGTTTTGATCAGAATGAAATTGCAATGTCCTTTTATTGTAGCTTTCCCTAGAATGGTTGGAAAGGAAGAATTGCTCAAATTTTCAGGGTTTCTATTCTACACTCAAAATAGTTGTCAAATTTTCCACACTGATACTTTTCTTCACAGGTTAGTAACGGATTGGGAAAATTGTTTACAACCACATGCTAAGGACTGCGAAAACTCAATATATTACCAAGTGCATTGGGAGATGGCAACTGGGCAAATAGCGGTAGCAAGGGACGCTATGTGCTAGAGTACATTTTAAACACCAGGTAACCTTATATGCTATTCATATTTTTGTTTACAAACAAGGTGAACTATATTCAGAGGAGGGTTATTATATCTAACAAGATCTTACTGATATCAAGTGAAGTACTGCGTGCAAATTAGCTTTCTTGTTTATTTCAAATCTTGCATCTTAGTAAGACTATTTTGTTTCTATGGAGACGTCACAAGATGTAGATGAAGTGTCCCATATTTAGTCTAATCCTTGGCTTTCAAGGAATACAACAGTGATGGCCCAGTACTAATACACAAACGTATTTTAAGGTAGTAAAGATATTATCTTAACCAGTTAAGGCAATCAGAATTTGCGGTACAATAAAGATGGGTAGCTCACTCCACGCGTACGGTATGCTATGGTTAGCTTACTTATTCCGCTGGTCACTAAAGGTCAATTGGTTGACCTTTCATTTTAGCTCTATATCCGGTCGTGATACACCCGAATTGTTTATATAAGTAGTGACTACAACACCTCCAAGCTATTGATTGTCTTTCTGATTACCTCCAACAAAGCATATACCACCCAACTTTAATCTAAGGGGAGAGAGTATCTATTCATACTCCTTAATTTCTTGTAATAATTGTATGAATCTACAATGTGTAACAATTTATTCAGTCATAGAACGTATTATCTGTAGCTCAGTGCCTCGCTGTATCGTGCTAGTAAAATGTTTCAATAAAAACACTCTGATACACTACCCTTTTGGGTTATATTCATTATGTTTAAAAAGTACACCATTTTCGCAACGAACTCAATAAAAACAATTTCAATTATCTCTCTAAATTCGTAAAAAAAAATACATGGTCTGCAACTTCGTTTGCTTCGCGTTTGTTGAAATTGAATAGTTTCATTGCATTGAGCTATGTCATCAAATCAATCTAAAGAGCGCAAAAAGACATAATTCGATATTTTCTTTAAATCTTACCACACGCTTTTCTTTCTTTTTAGTTTCAACCTGCTTTAAATACAAATAGATAATTGTATGTAGTATTACATGGATAATTCAGCATGTGTGATTGGATTTGAATAAGAAAAGTAAATTAATGATTTTTGATAACAAAACACATTATTTTCCAACATTTCTTCACATTCAGGAACCGAATTATACATCTTATCTTTAATTTAAAAATGAAGGTTAATACGCTAAGATTATATAAATATATGTTAATTGTTGATTATACATGACTTTGAAATCGAAATAAAACCAAATCGAATTAATGTTTTCATGAAAATATTTATTCAGTTTTTCCATTCAGGCGTTCCATATATTTCTCAGGATCTGTCGGCAGCAAATCAGATTCTTGAGTGCGAAAATGACGGGGGGGGGGGGAGTTTGAAAACGGTTCCAAAGAATCGGAATTCGAATTAGCCAAATAATGTATATCATTCTAAATTCTTGGTTGGTGTATTTTTAGAAGAAAAATCAAATTCTGCATTACTTATTTTACAGAAACTCACCAATAGCATGAATTTCAATTCAATTATACTGTCTGACCCGACAACATGATTTCATGATTTAATTTCCAAAACTATACTGCTGCAAAGGACTCGTTCCTCATGCGTAATCGACGGAAATAAAAATAGTACGATACAATTGGACGTACGATACAGTGGGAAGCGAGTATATTGTAAATAATTATTTCATTCCATTTATAGTGCATCATTGTATAATATTAACACATCTATATCATATGTAAAGGCAAAGATAACGAACATTGATTAATCCCATAGGTCCCAAATAGAGTTGGGCAAACACGATCGACCCCTGGACACACCAGAGGTGGGATCAGGTGCCTAGGATGAGTAAGCATCCCCTGTTTACCAGTCACACCGGCCGTGAGCCCATAGTAAACATTATAAAAACATATTAAATGAAAATATATTACTTATTATGTAATTTTCCGGTACAAAATTTGCCTCCGATATTATAAGTCAATTTGAAAACAAAAGTATGCTGCAACNGGCCGTGAGCCCATAGTAAACATTATAAAAACATATTAAATGAAAATATATTACTTATTATGTAATTTTCCGGTACANACCTACAAGAAAAATACTTTTTCCTATCTACCTATCCAATGAACTTTGAATGTAGTGTAGGAAAGGTTAATCGGCTGGACAATCCTACACTTTATCTTTAGCAATAAGAATGTATAAAAAATTATTAATACCTTTTTCAAAACTATATAAAATGATGATTTTTGCAACATAAATATTTTGATACATTTTTTGGAACAAAAAATAGTCATTCCCCTTTTGGTAGATAGGACTGATTTTAAAAAAAAATTAAAACAATGTTTTATAACTTTTAGAGTTTTGGTGATGTGATTTGATGCTGTATGATTAATCAATTTGTAAAATATGTTTGCATTGCCAGTGGCATCATTTTAAAGAATAAATTGCGTTATTGAATTATACGTTTTTCTCCTTTCAGATTCTGTGTAAGGTTTTCCTTCATGACACATGGACATACAAAATAATGGTTTTCACAATAAGTGGCATTGCTTTGTTAAAAATAAATATATACAAAACTTATAACCCGTCTTTCTATTATTTCTAGCACTATTTGACCACTAACTTGACCAATAAGATTGTCAAAAAATTTGGAAAGATCTGTCCCTTTTTCAGGACGGGGTATTATTAATTATTTAGATAAAGAAAACCCATGACTTGAGAAACAAGTGAAATTGATGGGATGTGACTAACAACACAGGTGTAGGGATAAGATTTTATTACATGCAAGAAAGCAGGAAATAACACAGAACACAGTAAATGGTGGTAATGGTCGCATAGAAATCTTTTGTGGGGAACTGGGTAGCCGACCAAAGTCCAGTTTAATTACACACGTAGGGAACACACCGGGGGCCTATGTGAGCATAGATGCCAAACCTGAACGAGTCCCCGCGTTCTATGGTGGGAAGGTTAGACCTGCCCTTCTCGACCGTCTCCTAAGTGCTACCTGGTTTGAAAAGCATGGACAGGGCAAAATAGTAGTGCCTCCCTACCTTAGCCTGACGCATGCACCAGACTGTAGCATCCCGCCCCTTATTTAGGACGTGGATGTGGCCCCAAATCTTGTGGATCTGTGGACCCCACTTACAAAAACAACACTTTTCATCTACTGCCTGTCTCCCCAAGTGCCACCTGGTTTGAAGAGCATGTACAGGGCAAATGATTAGTGCCACCCTACTTTTGCCTGAATCATGCACCAGCCTGTAGCATCCCGACCTTTTGTTAGGAAGTGGATATGGAGAAAAAGTCTTGTGAAGCTGTGGACCCCACTTGAGAAAACAACACTTTCAACTACTTTTAGGCTTTTAGCCTACACAATACACAACAGTAGATGATACACACCCCCTGTCTTAATGGCAGGTGGGAGGAGACAACAGGTTTGGGGGCAGAAAAAGTCATAACCTTCCGCGACGGACTCCTCAGTCCCGCCACAGACATTATTTATAATGTCCCCCACACAAATTTTACATACATGAACTAAAAAGCTGATCCATGAGCATACAGCATACCAACAAACACAGACCGACCAGCACCAGAAAAAAAAAACAAAGGGCAGTTTTGCGTAGGAACAATGTAACAAAGGTTGATTTAGGACATGCCAAAAACAGAAATACGAAAATATGCACAACTAGAACATTCCTATCGGGACTGATGCCCCCGCGGGGCACTCTACATAATGAACACAACACATTTCCCCAGATTAAACAGAAGTTGTCTAATCAATAGGTATTATAGTATATGATTGTTTAGGAGGAGTTGGGGAAAACGCAATAATGTATACGTTAGTGAAAATGCCGAAGTCCAAACGTTCATATCTTCTACATAAATAATTCAAAATGAAATGACAACATGCACATCTCCATTATGTAATATAACATTCCACAAAGTTTCATAAAAATCCGGTAAGTCGTATAGGGGGAGTTGTGGATAATGCATTGATGCATAGACCTGTATATTGGTGAAAAATGCCCAAGTCCAAACGTTTATATTTTACATAAATGGCCCAGATAATCTCCCCGACAATAATCACATCCCCACTAAGTAATATAACACTCCACAAAGCTACACAGCCCGCACGGTCCAGAAGGAGTTGCGGACAACGCATTTTACTTTCATGTTTCGGGTTGAGACGCGCTATCATAGGTATAATAGAAAAATGCCGACGTCAAAACGTACAGCTAGTACATAAAATAACCAAAATAATTCGCAATATGCAGACATCTCCATCAGCATACCAACACGACACAAACAAAAGGCCAAGGGCCGATGCGCATCACCTGAGCACACGCCTGCTTCACTAAAGAGCAGTAGTCTTGGATTTAGAATGTACCACTGGCTGGACTAACATTAAACCTATGTCGAGGTGGAGGATTATCTGAACCAACAAATCTACTCCATAATCAGGAAGCTTTCAAGGTAAACATCACTTTCTGGTTCAATGAAAAGATTTTTAAAGAATTTCTCTATATATCTGCTATAGTAAAACTTCTGTTGATCCCCTATCGGCGGCCACTCATCATACCCCGAGGTCATCGATTTGAACAAACTTGAATTCCAATATATCAGGAGATTTCATATGAAATTTTTTTTTTCAGGCTTTTTTCCCCTGGCCAGTGGTTCTTGAGAAGAAGATTTTTTAAAGATTTTCTCTATATATTCTGCATGTAAACTTTGTTAGATCCCTATTAGGTGAGGTTCCATTACAACACATATTGTCATTTAGATTGTTATTTGCTTGTTGCCGACCATCAAATAATTCTTTAACTCATTATTGAGACATATAGGTAGGATGAGTACCTCCGTTTACTAAGGTCTTGTCCGAAGACCCATGTCTCTTGCTTCACAAATCCCGAGCATTTGGCGAGGAGCAACACTTCTATTTTCACGTGCTTAGTTTTGACGCAAACAATTGCACAAGCAGGGAATCAAAACTCACGATCGCTCCGGTTGCAAAGGCGAGACGCTCTAAACAAATTAAATTACCACAACCAGTTTATGATATTAGAGCTTTCATATCGATGCAGGGCACACCCACAAGCTCAGGAGCACTTCACCTCATAGCTGAAAACTGGTAGCGTTCTCTTGGCAGTGGACAAGGGACTGTATTTGAAGGGATGTGGTGTTTCTCCACTCGCGCGGTTCAAACATTGAATCAGTCAATTGTTTCTACTCTCGCACCAGAAATTTACGCCATTCGCTTTTTCCCCTCTAACAGTTGCAGTTCTGTAACTTTGAGGTCCTGCAATCCATCCTTGTTGCTTCTTCCAATTGCCACTTGATTATCAGATTCTGTCCGTATAGTCAAAGACAATTATCCATTCATGTGCGTCAGTGATGCTGCACGATGGCCATCGATAGGATATCAATCGGCACCTTTTTAAATCAAAAAGTCATCATGTCAGCTTTCACAATAATGCAACTGCCAATCTGCAAAATTTCCTTGCCTCTTTTGCTGGGAATCTCACTCACGTCTTGAATGTCGGTTGTAGCAGAATCTCCTTTTGTGCGTGTAGCTTTCTTGAGATCCTCGACAAACTTCCGACAAGCATGCACCAGACTCCGTTGACACTTAAGAAAATTATGTGTAGTTCGGCTATATGGACCGTGGGGATTGGCTCTGGATAGCTTAGCTGGTATGGACATGACTGTATGGCAGGGGTCCCGGTAGGTTCGATTCCGGTCCAGCCACTTGACTTTCTCATTTCGCTCCCTCCCTGTTACAAAGTCCAAGGTTTCTCTCAAAAGGATGGAAATCAAAAAAAAAAAAAAGTTTTTCATGCATTAAAGAGACTATCTCTTACGTCTTTTGTTTCATCCACCTCAATTTATAGAAATCTAGGAGAGTTCATGCCACGTTTATTTACTGAACCATGTCCCTGAGTATTGGTCCAGAAAATTGACAGCTCCAGAACTTCGACTGACCTTGGTAGTTACCACCTTAATGTCTGGTGACCCTTCACAGTTTTATTTCAGTTAAACGTTGGCAAGAAGTTTCACAGATGCCTGGATTGAGTGGTAAGGCGATTGGTTCAATTTGAGCATATGTGTTGCAGGAGGTATCTTGCCGTAAATTTAGTCTCGCCCTAAGGAAATCATTAATCCGAATGTTGTGAAGCTGCAGATAGCAGACGGGTCCTGGATTGATTCAGCATGATTGTCATATAGGCGTGGAGAGCTATCCGTAGTAGCTCAGAATATTCCATAAAATGGACATTAGTCGCCGAGCCGTCTGCAGCAATGAATCGAAAGCAACTTGCCGAAACAGACGAGCTTTCTGAAATTTTGGTACTTCAGCATTCATACTTGTATTTATTCGAATGGGGGGCACTGCCAAATCATGCGATATAGGCTATCTAAATAATCTGTACAATATAAATTCAAGAATTAACATAGCTATTAAACTAGCCGATTTATACCGACTTGCGCATATTTTGGCACGTGCGGGGTCATTATTGTGGGGACGGGAGTGCCCGGTAGGCAATCCAGTTGTCCGACCACCATACCCTCCAATACCCACTGCGATACGACGAATCGAATCGGATGGCAGCAGGTAATGAAGATACTATGCACTACCCAGACACCCATGCTTCCAGGACACATTTGTTGCACCCTAACACTTCTTTTGTATGATCTTGTCCACCAATACCCAGTCATAGCCCTTGTGTCAGAATTCTTGATTAAGAGAAGATCGACAGCTTTGAAAGTGGTTTCTCACAATAGCAAGAGATATCTTATAAGTATTAGAAGTTTCCTAAACTTTTCAGATAAAATATTCATGAAGCAATCCTATGTGCTTCCAGTGACTTTGTATATAATGCCTTATTATATTTTTCTCTGACTCGAGCAAGTAGCAATAAGTGTGATATACTACTTTTACACTTTTATAAGGCAAAACTTTCGTTAATATGGTAACACCATCACTCTCTATTATGATTAAATGGAGATCCTCAAATGTATAACCACATTGCACGTTAGAAGATGATCCACATAGGAAGCTGTGACACCTTGAAGTGTTATCATACATTTTTTAAAATTAGGAGATAGTCCGGGGGAAGTAGTTGTTTTGAAAAATCTCACCAAAAGCTAGTTAGCTCAGGGTTGGTACCGTGGACCGCCCTGGCTCATAGCCACTAAACGTTTCAATGGCAATTATTACGGCAAATGTGCCACTCAACACTTTTGATTTATAATTTTCTTTGCAAATTTGCAATATTAATCGTAGATAATTTCGAATGTTGACCTCCAGGTCATTGTCGGAGATGAACGAACAGAAATTAGTTGACGTGGTGCCAGTAATTCTGAATCGACATTTTCTGGTTGATTGACGCAGTTTTGTTCTAATCAACTTACTGATTCACGAATTAACTAATATGTCACTCTATTTGTTCTTTTTATTTACAAATGATTTGGCCGTCAGTTTACAGCTTATATTTTAAGATGTATATGTAAGATTGGAATATATAAATTATTTTGTTCATCAAGAAATTGAAATATAAAAATCGAATGTCAAACTTTATGAAAGTCGAGCGCAAAGAACGTTCGCGCACCGCTAGTTGGTGTTCAAATAGTACATGTAATTACGTAGCATTAACAGCAGGTTAGTCTACGCTAGTCTTGCATATATAAAAAACTTACTATACTGTGAATAATATCATTGTGACAGGATAATTTTACATTCTATCATTTTTGATTATCAATAACTCTTATTCAAAATGCGAATATTAATGTGGTGGCTTGACTGTGTTGGGTTTTACGGCAAATATTTGCTTGTAGATCGGAGTATAACAACGCCGTCACACAAACTTTACCCAAAATGTCGTAATATATTTCTTAGAATTAAGATACCAACACACAGTTTTGCAGAGAATAATTCAGTGTCCAACTTTATTGAAAGTCGGATAGGCAAAGACCGGTCGCGCACAGTGGGCATGTTGGTGGTCAATAAGTAACATCGTATTACGTAGCCCATTACGGTATTAAGCATCTAACGCGTTTGCTAAATAAAACACGTATTCACTATACTAAAGTTTACTATCAATTGTGGACAGTCATATTACTTCTTATCCATTTTTGATATTCAAAAATCTTTTTAAAATGCGAAATATTAATGTAGTGGCTTGACTGTTTTGGTTTTTACGGCAAATATTGCTGAGTCACAGGATCCCAGGTACAACGTCGTCGTCACACACACTTTACCAAGATGTTAATATATTTTAGATTAAAGATCAACCACAACATTTTGCAGAATAATTTAGATTTTTGATGTTGGCATACTGTACATAACTTATTATGTACTAATCAGATGCACTATAACGCTGTCAGAAGGCAAGATTGGAGGTGTTAGATCAAACCTAATGTGTAGAAAATAGGCATCTCCTGATACTTTTGTTAGGTACATTATTGGATATGTGGTCTGAGAATTCGTGCAATATTTATTCAAAATTCTGGGAAATTTAAGTTTATCGATAAGTGGTTTTTAAATGAAAATAACATAACTATAAAAAGTAAATAATTTATTACATACAGTGCTTTGGTATCGTGGTTATTCATATCGGTTTGGTAATTTTGTGTGTCACACGTTAAAAGTTTACGACTTTTCAATGTCTGTAGTAAAAGGTTTTGGTTTACTGAGTTAACCGGTTGACTGTGTTTAAATTAAAGGAATATTTAGAAATAGTTTTTAGATTATTTGTATATATTTTGACAGAATTTTAAATAAACATGTATATTATAGTCACGTTACCAATTAATGGTAATGAACCTATTGTTTTGACGTTCAACAACGTCACAGAATATTACGATATTCATTGAATCATTCATTCAAAACTTTGTATATATGAAATGCACCATTTTAAATATCATTACAAGAATGTTGCAAATACAAATTTCATCGTTGAAGGAAATTTGAAGTAGATTCAGCTTAAAATTGTCGTTTTGCGCACTCTTACGGAGTCAACATGAATGTCACACCGTGCCGTAAAATGTAATACGTATGCTTGAAATGAATAAAACTATCTTATAAACCAATCGTCCAATTAAAGCAATTCCATTACACCAAAAATTAAGACAACTTAAAATTTTTTTTAAATCGTGATGTCAATTGAAAAAGAATTTTCTTTAACTTCAATATATGACACTCTTAACATTAACAAATCTCCGAGCCAAAAAAACGACTGTCACACACGTATGTCACAGACATCCAAAAAAGAGATAATTTGGACGTTCACGACGTGTGAAATAATGTAATCTCTCTTTTTCTTT
>CAJDSM010036173.1:20623-35202 GCA_903981925.1 Ostrea lurida | reverse complement strand
AAAAAAAAGAGAGAAGATACATATTTTCAGTATAGATATCAAAATATTCTGGACCCAAGCTTTATGTGGCACATGTGAATATGCTTGCTCCCCTTTTGAAGAGTTTTGCAAGATCAGCAATCACATTCAAAAGATCTTAACACAGTTTACACATATTCATGTACAATATCTTGGAAATGCATACATATTATTTTTTGAGAAAGAAAAGGTACATGTAAACTAATAGACCAAGACATGTTTGGCTATATTTTTTTTTTCATTTATTTATTTTTTTTTTTTTTTTTTTTTTTTTTTTTTACACGAATTTAAATCAAATCTTATTCTGATTGTTTAAATCTGCATTCGCTACAAAAATATCTAAAATCCATTTCTCTAGCATGTATGTTATTTAAGATTTTTTTGTAAAGCTTGACACTAATGTCCTATACTGTAAGTTCACTGAAAACTATGAAAACTGTGTCAAAAATATTTATTAAAGATGCACAAGTACGTAATATTTACAATAAAGTACATGCATATTTGGATCTGTGGTTTGTGTTAATTTATGATCAGTTATGGAATTGACAGAAATTTTACTGAGGCATTATAAAAGACTGCAAAAAATACTTTTACTTTATAATAAACTTGATTCCATTGAAAAAGTTTGTTGATGCAGAATACATCTTTTTTCCAGGTGAACTAATTGAGTGTCAAACGAGAGTCCACACTAGTTAGTAAAATCACAAGAAAACTGAGTGTCTTTCGGTGTTGTAAGTCCTTGAATCAGATGGTAATATGAAGGTGAAAGCCGAACCATCCTTTGAATCACATTCTAAAATGGAAAATGCATTTAATACAATGTTTCAATAAAACTACAATATGATATCCAACTGCATTGATCAGTGAAATAAGAGTATTATGCATACATACTTATTTTGAAATAAATGTAACAACTGTATTCAAAACTTGATGCATTTAGGTAGTGTAAATAACATTATTAAAGACACCTTTACTATATAAACCTGAATAGTGCTTGCATTTTCATGTCATAAAATGTTTCATGATATTATAATAACATAGATCAATGTGACTACCAAAGAGCCTAAATCCTAACTTTTTTAAATCTCAACAATAATTGTCAGGGTGAAACTGGCAATGGTCTGTTACATTGCAAGATGTGTAATTCTTCATAGTTTTTTGGGATGCTGTGTCGACGTTTAGGATGTTTTGTCTCAATTACAGTGTTGCAATTTTTACTTCCAGTTTTACTTCCCTCCTTAGATCTGAAAAAAAATTTAATATATATTATAATATCAACTGTTAGCAATAGCACTTGAATCTATTTTTTTTTTTTTTTTTAAATAAAAAATAAATGAAAATGTGGACTATTTAGCTCAGCATAGAATCCTTACTATGTAACACTGATAGAAAAAGGTACTTTAAATGCTTTTGTTCATTGTGGAAATAATACGATTGTGCACTCATGCAGCTGGCAGTCAATAGTACCCCCCTCCCCCTCTGAACGTGCCTAATTAATTAAACACAAATCATGCCGATGCATAAAACCTTGTCTTGTTTTCAATTCAGCCATAATTGAACTTTAATAGACTAATGAGAATAACAGAAAAACGCATTATGGCATGTATCGTAGCCTAATAGATAACGTCTATTACCAACCTATATCCGGCGTTTGCCTCGTGTATGCACCTGATGGTTATTACACGCAATTCGTCAAGGGTAGCGATTAACCTTCTGCAACTTTTCTACTGCTTCAATTTTTCATGTTTATCTGTGGTTAAAATCCTTTAAATAAGCACAATGATAACGTACCATCTACTTTCATCACTACTCATCAGTCTCCTGGGATGGGTCACCCGATGTACCGGAAGTAAACAATCACGTCCATTTCCTCGTGAATCACATGACGAGGACTTACAGACCCTATTAGCGTTGAATAGTCGAACTATTCAATGGACTAAAAACACAATGGATGAGTCACTGAATTTTTTAAAATCTAATTAAACTCGATCTTATCATACCAACCTTCTACTCCCGTGGGTCCGGGTCAAAATAGGTTCCCTAGTACCACTTATTGTCCGGCGACTAAATTGAGCCGCTTCATCGGATGAGACGCGGAAACGAGGCCCGTGTCACAGCAAGGTGTGGCAAATAAAGATCCCTTTCCTGCTCAAAGGCCCTGAGTGCCGAGTATAGGCTTTAAATTTTTGCAGCCCTTCACCGGTAAGTCCCTATGAGTGAAATATTCTCGGTGGAGAAGAAACAATAAAATAATCAATGCAATCCCCCTTGCAAGAAGTTTTTACGACGCCCCCCCCCCCCCCCTTTCAAGTTGTTTCTTTGAAAAAAATCGCCCCAAAACACGTATAAATAATGTAGTGTCCCCCCAACACTCCATTATTCTTTGAGAAAATGTATATAGTTTTGGTATAGGTTCAATTGTCATGATCAGCTTCAAGTCATATGGTTTGAATGGAGTAGGAGGGGTGCAAGATTGTTATTTTGTTTGTAGGTGGATATTGGGTGTGCAAAGCTGTCTGATATGTACTTGCTATACTACTCAATAAGGGCAATGATACAGCGTTAAATAAACGAACTCCATTGCCTGTTGTGTTAGTAATTGGCCTCAAAATCAAGGTCATCGGCGCATAGACCAGCAGCATCTCCAGGAATAAGCGCGTTGCCCAAGACTGGTCCAAGCTGATCTTGTGGTCTAGGCTTCCTAAAGCGCAATTTTTCTCTCTCATCTAATAAACCCTTTCAATCAGCATAGCGGTGGCTCATTCAGATTGCATTGTAGACATTGTTGTAGGGCAATGTTACTTTGAATGAAAGACGTGTAATGCATGACATAATTCAAGTGCAAGTTAAAAAAGTGATATACAACACGGTCGGTACTGAAGATTCCGGTTTGTTGTTACAAAACCAGATGAATATTAAAACAACTTACTCTCTAAGTTTACTGTGTTAGTCTACATTTTTGTTAATTATGGCCCGGTTTTAAGGTGTTTTCACCCTATCTTATATACCAGATATACCATTAAGTAAAATTAAATCCTTTATTAAAAAAATTTACTTTGTGGCAAAAAAGGGGGGCCCGGCCCCCCACCCCCCTAAATTCCGCCACTGATAATGTATATCAATCATTGAAACACAAGGTGGAGTTTGCTAGGAAATACTGATAACAGTTGTGCGCATAATGTAGGCTATAGTATGTAGTCCTAAATGTTACGTCACAGCGCAATATCAATTTTGAGTCGCTTCGATAGAAAGTAACCGGAAAAGTTTTTAAATCACACAAAATAACCACCCGCCCGTAGGGATCCGGTAGAATAGGTCCTCAGTGCCCCTTGCTTGCGTTAGTGGTCGCTAAATAGGGCCGGTTCTCTTTCGGATGAGACCATAAATGCCGAGGCACCGCTCGCAAGCAGGTGTCGCCAAACGATAAAGACCCCCCCCCCTTGCTGAAAGGCTATAAGCGCAGGACCATAGGTCTAAATTTTGCAATGCATCCTTACACGACAATGTTACGTCTTCTCAATGCTGGAATATGTACCGTTTTGCTAATTGCAATATAAACCGCCAAAATATTGAATTTTCGATGCAATGGTCGAACAAAAGGATTATATAAGGAAATAAATAACATCTAAACCCCATGCAACATAAATAAACGTTGCAAACCGTTTTTGACATTCGGCTTAATTTGAAAGGTTCCTCCGCTTGATTTAAATTGATATCTTGGGTTGAATTTTGTACTAAAGGACAATTGATTGAACTGAGGATGGAATCCAAAGCCCGATGCTTGAAAGCAGGGATAGCAAAAACACAATAAAATGTGGTAGAAAAACGTATGATAATATTCTCGTTGATATATTTGACTTTGGACTTATCACTATGTCTCTTCGGGATAAATCTTGCGAAGAATTGATCTAACTTACATGTAGGCCCTACTGAGGACATTTCTACGACGTTTAGTAGGGGTATAAACAAAACAGTTTTTGACTGGGGTAAGAGGGAAACGGTCGATCTGTTGGACTTGCCCAAGGCCATTGTATACTTTTAACCTCCCCGGGCATTCCTAGGTCCGACCCACATTTTACAAAGTAATCATGTAAACGGGTATTTTACGTCACAACGATGGCGGGGAAAGGTGAAAATCAGCGATGTGAACTTGTGGTTTTACCGCTTAAATTTTTAAGACTTGTTTACGATATCTGGTAATAGAAAGGAGAGGTTTTATAGAGGGCAGAAATTAAAATGGAGTGGCTAATGCATTTTCCCACTTCACATCACTTTAACGGTGGAGTAAGGGTTAAGAATGAGAAGTCCGTGCATGCTGAATAAAAGTATGGGTGCCGATTGCATGTTTATAAATAACGATTTTCTATTTTGTTTTTATTGAACTTTCTGCCATATATTACCCATAATTCTCAAGTAATACACAATTCTACATCGTCGTCTAAAAGCAAATCTAAAAACACAGAAAAAGGTACCCGGCGTAGCCATTATTTACCTTTCGATTCAATTCTCGAGTAAGTTAACTCGTTCGATTCAAAAATCGTGTACGCATGCCCATGACGTCCATTCAAATGAACCCGAGTTTACACGGGTTTCCAATCGAAGCAGGCTGCGTTCAAGATCGTAGCGGCTACGTTGGGCTCGGTAGCGCTACGATCTTGAACAGCATGCTAGGCTAGCCTGACGTAGCGATAACAAGCGTTATTCATACAGTGCGTCAAGATACCTAGATTTCTAGCTAGCGGCTAGCCCGCTACGATCTTGAACGCAGCCCAGGCAAACTGTTCTCTGCCGACTGACAGGATACAAAACAGTGGTACATATGTAAACATTAAAGAATGAAATATTAATATTGTGAAATATATTCTACTTTGTTTAAATTTATGCAGCAAACTTGAAAGAATTCTCAAACATGATTTGTTTGTGTGTTATATATAGCACTCTTTCTTTAAGCGTTCTTGTGACGTTGCGTACTAATGACATGGCTACAGATTCAATGTAATGCAGAAAGAAAACAGAGAGAAGAGGGGGGGGGGTTAGCATGTGATAAAAAGAATCTCCATGGGTGTGGTTTGATATGATTTATATCCAACTCGTTGTGTGTTTCTATCCCCTCGGCAAGGCTCGGGGATAGAAAATTCACAACTCATATCAAATCACAACCCATGGGAGATCCTATATTGACTTTCTTTTGCCAAGTAAGTTTATCATTAATGACATAGGCCCACCTTCGGGCAAAGTGCAGTTCAAAGGAGCCTAATTTACTGCCCTCTGAATCACAAAACAAATTCTGAAAGGTCTCAAATTTAAAAAAAAAAAATATTCAAGAGGTGACCCTACGTACCAGAAGCTATTACTGAATTATTTATTCTCCTTGTCTCTTTTGGTTTCATATCTCTAACATGTCATGAAATCTATCATATTGATGTTCAATCTTATACGGTACCAATTTTGATGCACCAGATGCGCATTTTGAACAATTAGGTCTCTTCAGTGCTGCTCATACCGAAATGTTGGACATCCGAAACATGCAATTAAAACATTTGAAGAGCTGAGAAATGGAGTGTCAAGACTGGAGCGAATACGTCGAAGAATCAGAGCTATATTGAGGGAGATAATCCCCTTAATTTGAAAATAAATTTCTAATATCCTGCAATTAAATCTATATCCGTATTTTCAAGCTAGTAATAAAGTACATAGCTACTGGGCTGTAGAGACCCAGAAGATATGCTCAAATGTAAGTGAATAATATAAATATGTCACAGAAAAATAGGACACCGCAGAGTCCTCCACGTCCTGCTTCGTGCTTAGAATATACATTGAACGTAGACGTTAACGGCAAATATAACAACTCAACTTTATGACAATTGAGATGATTTAAGCATGATTCGATAGCAAGAGCTTATTCTGGCGTATGATCAGTTTTTAAATCGAGGCAGGCTTTACTTTGTTGATGGTTGCGTGCAGGGGTTTCAACAGTCACTTTTTAAAGTCAGCATTTCGCAATTCTATGGTTATATTATAACGAATCATTATTGCTTATTCAATCTGCCATTGGGTATGTTTCATACCATTATTTGCGCAGTTCTTGACCAATGATTTTGAGTTCGGATACTTCGTTTACCCGATCAAAATAAAAGTGCTCACGGCGGGTGTGATCGGTCGACAGTGCTGCTTACTCAGGACTCGTAAACACCTGACTCCACCTCTGGTATATCTCAGGGATCCGTGGTTTGCCCAACTCTGAAGCTTATATTAATTTGTTATTCCGGTTAGGACTTAAAGAAGATTGATCACTATCCGTTATCTTTACCTTTTCATGGAGTATAATCATATTCATTTATTCTTTTCATCAGAGGCGCGACCGACGAACCAGTTACTCAGAAAATGCATTAGAAGAATGCAAGCAGTTTTGTATAGATAGTGACCACAATTAAAACACTTTTGAAAGAAAAAGATTTTGTTAACCTCCTCTGCATCTCCGTGACCTGAGTGTTGTATATTTTGATTAATATTGTAAAACGTGATTCAAGGAGAAAAAGGTTGATGGAAAGACATGTAACTTGGGGAAAATCTCATCCATTTACTTTTGAATCTTTTAACAAGGATGGCGAACATCCGGTCTGTCCGGGTCATATGAAAGAGAATCATGATGTAGATATGTTTCAATATTAGAATTATGTAGAAGTACATTTAACACATTCTGGGATGATGCAGCATCCTTTTTCGTTAAGAAAATTTCATGAAAAAAAATTGTTGTGTATGAATTTCAATTCGATTTTGTTTCATGTTGTAATGCCAACAAAATTTACGAACAGGATGGAGCATCAAGTATTATTATAATTATCTAGCCTGAGTAAAAGTTTGTTTATAAGGAATCCGTGTATTTTGATTAAAAGCGTAAATCTTCATTCAAATCAGTGAAGATCCGACAATCTAATAACAGGCACTTTTGGATCGAACTTCTAGCGAGTGTAATATTTCGATTGTGAGTACTAAAATAATTTGTCCGCCTACTTTCAATTTTACATAATACTGAATACTAAGTAAAGCTATAATTGTTTTGTTACATTCGATGTCAAACGCATAATTAATATTCCAAAGACGGTTTGGCCCATGGCAGGCTTTTTATAATTGTGAATGAAGAGAAATCAGAATGTTATATGAATTCATATATTTGATATTTTTTGATACATTAACATACTCGATAAAATTCGTCATGTTTTAAATTTTTGAGATTAGATATAGGTAAATGTTTAACTTTTCAAGCTGTTTACAGGGAAGTTCTTGTGGTTTGACCAATATTCCACAGAAACCCTTCCTTAGCTTCTCGATGAGGTCGCTTCAGTTGCGTTATTTATGGCTATATTACGCATTTATTTGTCTATTTCCTCGTGTTTGACTGACAAAGTCGACGCCATTTAGAGAAATAACAACTTTGCCGTAGCCTAGATTATCGATAGCTGTCCATGGAAATCAAGACATATTACGATGTATGCCTGTTATGAAGAGATATACCCTTGTTCTCGGTAGACCCAGCAGATGAACACCTAACACATCTCATTCAGCCTCGTTATCAATCAAACTTATAGGAGTAGCTTTGCAGGTGTGTCTTATCAACAGGCTTCCAACATTTCTAAGCTTTTCAAAGATTTGCATCACATGTCCTACATTTCTGTTTGGAATGTAATATTCAGTATATTTGCAGTACTTCTGACAATATATTCTGATGCATAAAGACGAATACAAAGACATCCATTTCTTTCCCAGCGGGATTCAAGACTATAGAATATGGTCAAGTTTCTAAGCATCAATTGACAGCACGATTTTGAAGGAGAAAATAGAAAACCTCACATCGGCAACATTAATGCATACTTTTTTTTTTTTTTTTTATCAGGAATGGCGATTCTCAGCTGATTCCGGATCGATTTTGTCCGTCCATTAATTGTGTGCCCAACTCGTAAATTAGAATGAACATCTTTGATTAACGTGCTCTGTCATCTCTGGTTGTAATAAAATGTCGCCTATGGATTGTCATTTTGTAGAACAGAAAGATGTGCGTGATGTCTGTGATACAGTGAGTTTAGAGACCAAAATTAAGAATTACACAACATTCCTCTCCTTATTACCTGTATATCTTTGTCTACGTCNTTCTGTAATACAGTGAATTTAAAGACCAAAATTAAGAATTGCACAACATCCCTGTCCTTATTACCTGTATATCTTTGTCTACGTCATAATATTAATCTGCATATATTCAGGTGTTATTGTAACTGCATTTTTCTTTAATGTATTATGTGAATCCCCCCCCCCCTTTATTTTGTGCATTAATTAATCGGTGAATAGCAATATATTTTTACCAAATTCATGAGTAGAGTATCTCGGACATAAAGATTTGTCACCTCGCTGTTAGACGTATTGATTCTAATATATGGAAACGATACATCATTCAGCTGTAATAGGAATTGTTTTAGAAGGTGCTAAAACACTTTAGACATTTGAAAAATCGACTCATTCCCGAGTTACGTAAAACATTCCAGCTTGGAAGCATTTCTTTGGTAATGCTTGAATGGCTATAATTTCTATTTGTGTTAGGAAAGATAATTCTTTTCTGGTGTCCCTTCATTCGGCAATAAATCTTTTATAACCTTTGCCCGTGCTTGTCGCCCACGTGATTTTGCTAGAAACTAACCATGGGATATCGTCAAACATGTATTAAATCATAGGAGACTCAAAAATACACGTAATCTTCGAGTATTAACTTTGTTCCATTCACTTCCTGGGGCAAAGTAAGATTACCAATAAATTCCTGCTCTATTTTCCCCCATTCTCTGAAAGGTTCACATTTTGGTGTCAAGACCCATTGTATTCTTCCAAGGTTTGCAGCAATTAACTGCCAGACATCTTCTTTTCGAAATAATGGCCGTGTTAAAGTTGATTTAGAGGCATTTTGTTCTAAAATAATTGTAATGACAAGGTCATTCACATACTAAACTGAAAAGAAATTATCCTGCTAAAGATGTTTAGACATTGCTCACAATTTCCGTAGAGTGCTGAATTGGCTGACTTAAATAGCTTTAAATGTATACCTCCAAACACTCCATTGAATTAGTTCATGTCTGATAATACCCGAGATCAAATGAAAACAATCAATGTTTTTCTGCTGATGAACCGCGCTGACGTTTACGTGGAATATCTGGACGCGGCATCCTTTGATGTTTACAATAGCCGAGGTGTATTTCCGTTAACGTTCGTTTTTATTTGCCTCAATAACAGTTGTGTTGGTTAGGACTGCGCAATACAGGCAGGTCAATCAGGATATCGATATCGATCATGACATAGTATTTGAACCTTCGGAGTTGGATTTGGACACCATAAAAAGGTATCGTTTTTCAGCACGGAAATCTTTACCGCTCAAAGAATGTCGTCAATACCGCCAATGTTTACATTTTACCAGTTAAGGAATGCTGAATTGATCTTGGGATCATTCTCTCATTTGCAAAAGAACACCATAATCAGACTGGTAAAGTCCGAGATTATAAAAATTATAACTTAAACTGTTCTGAAAATAATTTCTCCTGAGCGAAGCCACATTGAATATGGATTGTAGTAAACTGAACATTGGACTACCTTGCTTAGAATTGGTAAATATATACGACATTTTTGTCATACTGGATATACACGAAAAAGTGAAAATAACGAGTAGTGATCAGTCTCATAAATCATACAGAATAAAAGTTAAAGAGGTAGGCAAACACGGACCCCTGGACATACAATGTACCAAAAGTGCGATCAAGTGCCGAGGAGGAGTAAGCATTCGCTGTCGACCGTCAACACCCGCCATGAGCCCCATATCCCGACAGGCAGACAGAGCAATCCCTATTCAAAATCGGTGCATAAAATACGGCCAAGCAAGCTAAGAAGAAGCTTAAAATGTATTGCAACAACATATGCCAGAATTGACGTTAACGTTTTGTAAATTCAAAATACTAAACTTTTTTTTTCAAATCAACATCATTACGTATGACTTTTCAACACTTTTCACGCATTCCCTCACAATTAGATTAAAGAGTAGACTTTTTTTACACAGACAATTGCTTCACCGGCAAAAATGGGAAATCCTACCGCATCAACTCCGAAACTGTGCAGAAGTTGAAATTAAAGTAATGCTAGAGTTCTTCATTGACAATGATATCTTTGTAGTCTTTAATGATCAGATCTTCCAACAGTCTGTTGGACTTATCATGGGCACGAATTGTGCTCCTCTGTTAGCTTAACTGTTTTCATATTCTTACGAGGCAGAATTTATTCAAAAGCTTCTGCAAGAAAAGAAAACCTCTGGAGCTGTGTCCTATAACTCGACATTCAGATATATCATCAGATGTATCGACGTTTTATCTATTGATAATATAATTATGTTAATTCGATATAAGCTATTAAACTCGAAATAAAACAAAATACGCAGAGTCCTCCACATCTCCATCGTACTTACATTTTTTATTGAACATACATTAAAGGGACATGGAATTTACAATGCTCACTTAGGGTACTTGTAATGGTCAGCAAAAATTTGAACGTCATTTGTTGAGTTTTTGTATAAATTAGATACAGCACTTACAATTCTTCGCTATGTAAACAAGGCGAGCTCGCAGTCATGTTTTTGTTTACTATATTGAATATGCTAGTTACCGTTCCGTTTAAGCAGATTTTGTTCAAATATTCACAAGTCATTCTGAACACAATATAAATAGTTTCTAGTTTTCACATCTCTCGATTTTGTTCTTTAAACATGGTATTTCTGTGAGAGCAATCTTTTTTGTACATGTATGTCTTTGGTGTATTGCTTTCATTTCCTCTTCTGTTGTTTTTTTTTTGTAACCTGTGGTGGGTGTGCTTTTTAATTTTTTTTGGGCGGGGGGGCAGGGGGGAGGTGTACCATTAATTAGTTATATGGATTCTTTGGCAGGGTATATGGACTCATATTCCCTGTCAAGTTCTATAGTTCTCCTGAGCCCCAGGCCGAGGTGGAATAAATCACTTTGACAGGAAATATGAGTCCATATACCCTGCCAAGAATCCATATTAACGAATATGTAACTACTTGGCAGAGCGATCAATTTGAAATTGAAACAATCAAAGAGCTAGAGGGGCACGGACTCTTGAAGGAAAAAAGGAAAGTGAGTGAAGAAAATCTTAATTTATTATGTACAACATTTATCCGGCATTTCAGTTAGTAAATTTAAAAAGAAACGTTGTATTTATTCTTTAAATTTAATTATAACTTGCATTTAATGTGAAAAATAGTTGTGAAATCTAGGCACGCAAACGTTTATAAAATATTAGCCTAAACCAAATGGGGCAGTCGTCCTTCCACTATGACGTCAACAAACGGTAAACTTGTTTACAAACAGCAACCGTATTATTATTTTTATACCATGAAGCGGAGTTTGGTAATAATTAATCAGAGTAAGTAAATGTACTTTTACAAGATAATTCTGAGAATACTCAAACTATAAGATGGATAAATGCAAACGTAGCCATTCATTTACGAAAGCGGTGTAACTATGGACAGCCATTTTGTATCCCATCTATTCTTGACATAGATAATGGCCTCATGTTACACGGCTTGGTCGTCCAATCAAATGTCCTACATTTTTCTCTGCAGTAAGCTACATTATTATAGTTATATGGATTCTTGGAGGGTAATATGGACTCATATTCCCTGCAAGTTATATCTCCCGAAGCCGTCAGCGAGGGAGAATTATACTTTGACAGGGAATGATGAGTCCATCATTTACCCTGCCAAAGAAATCCATATAACGAATATGTACTACTGCAGAGCATTAATGTGAAAATTCGAACATCAAAAGAGAGAGGAGAGCCCTGTGGCAAAAAAAAAAAGAAAAAAGAAGGAAAGTTGAGTGATGAAAATCTTCGTCATTGCAAACATTTATCTAGTATTTGAACCTAAAAACTTTGAAAGAAGAGCAATTGTATTTATTTATTTGGAATTTCAACATTGAATTTAATGTTTAAAAAGTGTGAAATCTAGGGCACTGTTGGCGTTAATATTAGCCTATAACCAAAATAGTGCAGCCGGCCTTTGGGAACGTTAATTGACGTCACAAAACGGTAAACTTGTTTAACAAACAGCAAACGGTATTGGTTGCTATATACGTCATTCAACGGAGTTTGGTAATGATTATCAAGTCAGCTAAATGTAATTTAACAAAATAATTTTTTGAAACATATTCCAAAACTATGAGGTGGATAATGCAAATATAAGATTCCTTAAGCGAAGCGGTTAACCTATGGAAGCCATTTTGTATCCCATCTATTCTTGACAGGGTATATGGCCTGCATGATACACGGCTTTGTCGTCCAAGTCAAAATACCCTAATTTTTTTCTGGCAAGTAAGTACATATGTCAACCTGTATGTCCTTGGGGTTGCTTTCATTTCGTTTTGTTGGTTTTTTGTACCTTGTACCTCTGGTGTGGCCTCATTTCCATTTCTTTTTGATTTCTTTTATACCTGTGGTGTGAGCTTTTGTTGCGTTTCTTTTTTGGGGAGTTTTTTTTTGTACATGCATACTTGTGGTGTCCTTTCATTTCGTTTCTTTTCGCTTGTTTTGTATACCTGTGGTGTGAGCTTTTGTTTCGTTTCGTTTTGTTGGTGGTTTTTTTGGTGTACATGTTATACCTGTGGTGTCCTTTCAATTAGTTTCTTTTCGGGGTTTTATCGTATACCGTGGTGTGTGCTCCTCACTCGTTTCGTTTTTGGCGTTTTATTTTGGTTGTTTTTAAATTATTATTTTTTTTGTATGTTCTTGGTGTGTGCTTTGAATATTTTTTATATCGGGGTGAGTGGGGGCGGGAGGGGTTGTTGCTGTTATATGTACAGTCGATAAGTGAAATAGGTGTCAGCTCGAAGAGAAACTTAAAAGGACTAGACTTTTTACTCATTCTTACAATTCTTGCAACCTTGAAAGTCTTCACCAACAATTGTTATTAAAGCCATTATCAGACTTGGGTAGAATCAGTGAGTGATAAATGGGTAAATTCGAGAACCTCCTGGCTTGCGAAGCATTTCATGGAAGGAAATGTTAAAAAAAAAAATGTACAAAGTTATGAAAAAACAGTCCATGTCTATTTAGGTAATTCCATAAAACGTGTTAATGTCTTGGGCTATTGTCCACTCCGAAGAAAAGCTTTTCTCGGTCTGAATCGATCTCTATGGTTACCATGCAAATGATAGACTTAATTTTGATCGCTCTCGGTGTGCTGGTGGATACACTGGAGTTAAAGGCGGGTTAAATTAACAAGAATGCATACGATCTTTGAACAATGTAAATTTTTGATTATTACTATTCTAGCGAAAAACTATGCAGAGGAAAAATGCTTAAAGGAGTCACGCAGTATCTAGTTCTCTCAGTGTCTCTTAACGACTCTCGGGAAAAACAAAATTGGGCTTTCCATGTGACGTAGCAAAATTATCCTTTCCATTACAATCAAGATTAAATTTGTCACTGGCTGCTTCTGTTCTTACAAGTCCAAACGTCGGAGGAACAACTGGTATGCTTTTTATTTTGTCAAACGTTTCTTTTCCCGTAAAAATAATTCAATAAACGTTAATCGTACATGTACAATTAAGAATGACGCACGTTATTCAATACAATCTACTGAGACTGGCGGTGCCAAGGTATAGTCAAAATTGAAGTACTTTACCTACACTGATGACGTCTCATATATAACAGACCTGTCCCTCCAGAAGGACATAGACAGTCATAAATGAGAAAGTGATCGATGTTCGTAATCGTCACTTTTTGAAAACTACTAAATCAAAAAAACAGCACTCAATCTAAACTACAAAGGCTGAGAAAAACGTCTGCAAGCATTACATCTTACCCCTCTCTCTTCTCTCTCTTCTCTCTCTTCTCTCCTCTTCCTCTCTCATCTCCTCTCCTCTCTCTCTGCTCTCTCGTCTCTCTCTTCTCTCTCTTCTCTCTCTCTCTCTCTCTCTCATCCAAAATAAAATAATGTTATCAACAGGAGTCAAAATACTTAAAATAAAAAAATATAAATATAAAATGGAAACTGCATATTTTCTTATATATGGCGAAAATTCTTGTGGTATCAGCCGAAAAAATCATAGATAAGTTGATATCAAGTACACATCAATTGGACCTCAGACCATAGAAACGATAGGAATGGTTTTTTTATGCCTGGTTAATGCCTGTTGTAACAATATAAACGACACAAAATTGCCACTGCTGATGAAATATCCGGTAAAGATTGGTTGAGACTAATCGAATTCAGTGCAGTTATACCCGGGCTTGATTGGAATCTTGAAATGGAGTCATCGGTGTTTCAAATGGGTTTGTTCAAAGCAATTGCTGATCTATATAGTTGTCTATGCAGAACAGATGGTGTCCTGACATTCCTACATCTGCATGGGAATGATCTTGTAGGAAAGAAAAAAAGAATTTGATGATATTGATATTGCCACAGGGCTAATCACATAGATTATAACGAACCTGTGAATTTACAGGAAATGTCCAGTACC
>CAJDSM010036146.1:13531-26071 GCA_903981925.1 Ostrea lurida | reverse complement strand
CACTATCAATATCAAACTTTCTTAAACTTCGTGATCAGTTTCATTTATGTAATATTGCCAAATTATCTTATTTAATCATAAATCTTTTGATGTCTATCATACAATTTGTTATTGAATTTGTCATATTCAATACCCGGGATGTGACAAATTGTTGTAAAGGGTAATATAATATGAATAAATCTAGATTTTAAAAAAAAAGAAGAAAAGAAATGTATCTGCCATCAACATGAATTTTAAACCGCACAACATAGATTAATTTTCTCGACAGTGTTTATTTTGATAATAGTGTACATGTAGTTGCTTAAAGGTCAAGTTTAATGAATATAAAAAAAACCCAAAAAACCAAATGTTAATATATTGTCAATTCACATAAAAAGTATTATTTTAAAGGTTTCCGACTTTTTTATTGATATATAAATGATTGAAAATCGACAATATTCAATATATGCAGCCATGACAATTCAACCATAGCCATTCATTGAAAGCGGAAGACGAACACAAATTTGAGAAATTATGACCCTGTCGAAGAACTTTCCAAGGGAAAAGAGAAATACTTTGAAATGCAGCACATCATAATAAACAAATTGTCAATTTCTCTCCTTCTGTATGATATACTCGAAGGAAAGTGTACACTACAAACTGTATATATGTGTTTATGTGTATTTATTTCTATAAATAAAATGAGAAAGTATGCATGTTTGATAAAAATGTTTAAAGTCACTTTAAAATGTATAGATGTGTGTTATATGAAGTGTTTAGGAACGGTATTGATCCTGCAGAAATTCCTCAACAAACAAGCAAAAAATAAATGAATAAAAAAAAGTTAAAAATAAAATATATAAAAAGGTCAGTCAAGTGAAGTGACCACATTTTGAGAGTTTTCAATTTTCATATTTTTTTTAATTTAAAAATTCAGACCGTCTATCTGGGTCGTTTATGCATGTTTTATTAGACATTCATATCATGGGGATGGGGCTCACGGCGGGTGTGACCGGTCAACAGGGGATGCTTACTCCTCCTAGACACCTGATCCCACCTCTGGTGTGTCCAGGGGTCCGTGTTTGCCCAACTCTTGTTTTTGCATTCTATTTGGGACTCACGAGATTGATCACTGTTCGTTATCTTTGCCTTTACACGATACTTGAATGGTACAGCCTCCTCCACCTACTGTCTCATTGGCTCGCGACAAATTCAAATTATATATGAATTACAGAACACTCAAATATCATTTTTTTTTTTTTTAATCCAAAACATTGTTGACAGCTTTCTATGCGTATTTGTAGCAAGATAGAATACGCCAAACACTATCTCCTACAATGTCCATTGTACGGCCAATTTGGGGCAAATATCTTTTAACTCTAGCAAACAATGTTAACACAATCTACTGCTTTTTGGAAATCCAAACTTGTCAATATGCACGCAAAGTAAGAGATTTGTTCTATCACACAAGCCCTGAGTATTATATGATATGTGACCGGTCAGCAGAGGATGCTTACTCCTCCATGGCACCTGATCCTGCCTTCGCTTTTGTAGGAGGTCCGTGTTGCCCTACACTCGATTTTGTATATGTTTTTTGGATTATGATTACGTTTGACACAATGTTAACTTCGCCTTTTTGTATGATATCAATTTTCTGTAATGCTTAGACACCCATTTTGTACTTAAAAACACAAGATGCAAAAAGTAATTTCACACGAATCATTACACATCAACATCACCTTTGTATGTACTTATGTCTCAGTAATTCTGCATTAAATTTTGTACTTCTACGACGAATTGCTAATATGTTTAATACCATAGCTTCAGTACAATTCTATCATATTGTTATATGTAATGTAGGAGACAGATAGAGTTTCCGAATCCTATTACACTTCTAGTAAGTTTAAATGTTTCCTGTCATCTGTTCAAATAATAAATACTGTGGAATCGTCATTGTTCGTTGGGAACAAAATGTTCGTGGATTTCGTGGGCCACTTTTGCATCCCCACGAACATGTTTTATTTTCCTTTTAATCTTTGTAAATATCATGTCGTTCGCATTATTTAAGAATTACGTTTGAAATTACATCCCCACAAACCAGCCAAAATTTGGTTACCCACGAACAATTGACTCACAGCTAATGACGAATTAAAAATGATTCCACAGTATAAAGACTAGAATAAGCCACACTATATTGTCTTCTTTTTTCTGTTTGTATTGATAGCGAACTGTTTTTTCTGAAAATGTCGCCAACAGAGTTTAAATATGTGTTCGGAGGGTTCTAAAACCGTGTCTTTTCAATCGAACAGTAAATATCTTTTTAATCGTCAGGTTCCTGGGTGAACAAAAATACATGCTCAATCCCTGGTCCGACATTCTTGTGCAATTAAGACAGCACACTGCATATGTTTTCAAGTCATATTCGGATTATGTGCCTCTCGAAAATGTATATGATGATGTCAAATTAACTGACTTAGAATTGTAAGTCCGCGGCTCAGATAGATGGCTTTTCAGCACTTAAAGTGGCTAAATATATCAAAGAGACAATTTATAGTCCAGAATATTATTTTGATTAGCTTTAATCTAGAAAATTCGAGATCTTCAAAAATATTATACTTGACCTTTGAATTAGACTGATTGCCCAGTTTTGAATTTACAACAAAAGTGGCTGCAAATTGCAAGAACAATTAAAGTTCTATATTAGAATTTACATCATTATAAGTCTGCTTATTACTTAATACTACTAAGCAAACACAAATTGTAAATTGTCTATGACCCCGTGTGGACCCGGGTTACCCCTTGCTTGTCCTAAGAGGTGACTAAATGGGGCTGTCCTTCGAATGAGACCGCAAGAAACGAGGTCCCGTGTCACAGCAGGTGTGGCATGATAAAGATGATCTCACCCTCCCTGCTCAAAGGCCATGAGACTTAAATTTGCAGCCCTTGATCGGCAATGGTAACGTCTTCATGTATTTGAAATATTTTCAAGAGGGATGTAAAATAACATAACGTTACAATCAATCAATCAAATCTTATCTACATGTATATACTATTCAGCCCAGTCATACTGACATTGGATTGTATTCCCCTATTCTTCAGTTAATGGCATTTACTAAGGGTGACGAGTTCAGAACGACTAGGCTGAGACCCGATTTACTACTGTATAGTACATTCACGCCAATTCAAGAAAAGTAATACAATAAATTATAAACAAAATATATACATGTACATGTACTGTATATACTCGCCTATATAAGTCGGGTTTTATTAGATCATTTTGAAGGATTTTGCCATTGACCCGCTTATAAGTCGGAACAACTTTTTGCCAGAATCGGTTGACAATTTCAAATCAAACTTACACTGATTTTGCCCCTGTTTCAAAAACATTTTGAGAAATGTTGCCAATATTTTAAAATTATCCTTTTTCCAAAAACCAATCTCTTATTATTTACCTGTGTTCAATAACATTCTTTTTATATTTCTATGTCTAAACTAAGGACGATGATCGTGATCATCGTCGGAGTTGTTTTAAAAATTGGTACATTTTGCCGACTAGAAAAATACATCTCCTTAGGACTCGCCTATAAGTCGGACATAAACTTTAGGACCAAAAATCCTACATATATAGGCGAGTATATACGGTATATTAAAATACATATAGTGTTACTTTCTCAAAACCGTAACAAGAAATATAAAAATCGCTAATTGATTTTCCCTATATACTAGTACCTCATACGCATATCCACAGAATTAAACTTACAGAAAATGAATAAGAGTTTCTTGGTAATGAAAATTCATGTTTCACTTTCGCTTCTCGACCAAAAAGTACGATTCAGTATAATACAGATTGATCCCGAAACAGGTTTTAAACTAAAATTTTTCCCATTTTTAATGTTTGCAGTGTCCCATTACGGCGAATTACAAAAGACCGGCTGAGTTTTCAATTGACTTCTGGATAGATCAAAAGACTATTGATTTATGTTTTAAACCATTTACGTCATTGCGTACTTATTTTATTCATAGCTTTTGGTCTTGTTTATACAAATCTACCGAGCAGTGTATTCTTTTGTGAATTTTACAATGCCATTCAGCTTATAACCATTAAAAAATAATGAACTGGAACGATATTTTAAAAATGGAAAAGAAATTTTTGAAGAAGCAAAGAAAGAAATTATTGCTTCGTTTTTATTTCTTGTCATTTTACTGGTACATATATATGTTAGTGATGTCGGTCGAAAGCTCTCTGGAGCATGTGTTGTATTGTAGCATGTGCATATCGACTTTAAATCAATCTCATTCTATTCTATTCATCTTTGCAATGACGAAAATTCCTTTTCTGAAATTGGAGTGTTGAATTATTCAATAGATTATAAAAGTGTGTTACTGCTAATTGTTGATGCACAAAATGGACATCCAAAGATGAATTAAAGAAAATAGATTACATGGTCGACCTAATATTACATGTACTTATATCTTCAGATAATGTGAAGATTGTCATAAGTTACTACAAATTTAAGAATTCCTCTGTTTGTATCAAAGATATCAAAGGCAGCATTTCGTAAATTCTATGGGCGTTATAATGATTTAGTTTTTCCAGTATTGCCTGCCAAATGCTGTCTGATGTGTTTCAAAGCAATTGATAGGCCGTTTTTTTCATACAATGATTTTGACAACGGAATACTCCATTTATCTCCAGGATCAAGACCATAGGCTCACGGCGGGAGTGACCGATTGACAGGGGATGCTTACTCCTCCTAGGCACCTGATCCCATCTCTGGTGTGTCCAGGGCTCCGTGTTTGCCCAAACTCTTGTTTTTGTATTCTGGTCGGGACTTGTGAGATTGATCACTGTTCGTAATATTTGCCTTTACAACATTATATGTATAATGAAATATGCAGTCAGTATAATCTGCCATCAGAGAGAATGGTTTCTTTTCACTTAACACAAAAGAAGTATAATTATTATATTCAACACATGAAAATAGAAGCGCAAAAGCAAATTATTACCCACCCACCCCCCTTTTCCGCTAAATGAAGAATGAAAACTAAAATTAATGCACCGTTCGGTAATAAAATCTATCTTGCTTAATGTGTGATTGCACATCTGAACGGTTGCATGATAGTGCATGTATTATATTTTCAAAATACTGAAAATGCGGAGAAAAATCATTAAAATCACAATAATTATGCATGTATACATACCTATACTACTGTAGCCTGACTGCAATCAAGCAAGTTAGAAATAATTCCTTTTCTAAATTAAATTGTGCCTTCATAATGCAAGCAAGAACAATCAAAATTGCAAACAAGAATAATTAAACACAACGATTCAATTGATAATCATAAACACACGCACACACCGGGGAAAAGGTTATCACCTCATTGTCATACACTCTGCGATCTACATTCTGACCAAATTCTATAGCCTATGATCAATCAAGCAGGTAATCAAAAATTCTACTGGTCTTATTTCTAATAGCTAGCAAAGCAAAAATTTGAATGTCAGTTGAATTACAAGTGACATACAGCACTCGCAATTCTTCGTTATACATGTATGTAAACTCGTGCGCTGATTTTTTTTTTATTTATTTATTTTTTATTTATTTTTTTTTTTTTACATAATATCAAAAATATGCTTGATTTAAGTTCATTTACAAGCAGCATGTTTCAAATTGGCAAGGTCATTTCCTGAACACAATCAAACATTTTCACATCCAATTCTTTTGCCTAGCTTCTCAATTAGAAAACAATGAAAAATGCATTTCCACTACCTAGAATAGAGGACTCTTTGGATGCTTTGTGTGGATCCAAATGTAAAAGAACGACAGATTTAGTTCAAAGCTATTATCAAGTTGTCATGGATGATAACTCAATACCAAAGACAACTTTTTGTGTAAGATCTGGAGAACTGTTTGAATATCTGATAATACCTAAGGGTTTATGTGACAGTCCAGGAACCTTTCAACAATTGATGGCAGCATGTTTTGGAGACAGGAACCTTGAATTTCTACTTATCTACTGAGAGCTACTGAGATGCCATTTTTGCTTACTCGTCAAGCTTTGAGCGGCATTTCGAAAGACTCGATGTTGTATTCACTAGACTTACTCAGCATAATTTGAAAATTAATCCGAAGAAATGCCATTGATAAAAAAAAGAAGTAAAATCTTTAGGACATAAAATTACTGCCATTACAACTAGGACTACACCAAAAACAGAGAAGGAATTACGCTCATTTTTAGGATTGTGCTCATACTATTGGAAGTTTGTGCAGAACTTTAGTATAATACATGTAGTTTCACCATTACATGCTATTTTGACCAAATAGGAAAAGAAGATTGAGTAAACCAAAGGAATAAAGGTAGATGGTTCTTACTGTGATCGATGAAATGAAGAAAGAACTTACATTAACACCTATTTTAGGATACCCAGAATTAAAGCAAAATTTCATCTTGGAAATCGATGCCAGTTATGATAGATTGGTGCAGTTCTACTACAAGATCGGGGTAGAAAATGTGTCGTGATTGCGTATGCTTCAAGAAGTCTTCGTCCAACAGAGAAAAGCATGCCGATTTACAGATATATGAAAATGGAATTACTCAACATGAAATTGGCAATTACGGGAAAATTCAAACTATTTGTTTGGATGACACTTTATTGTCTACACTGACTACAATCCTCCCTTGACTCATTTCAAAACTACAAAGTTGGGATTGACCAGAATGAAATTGGCTGCTCGATTGGCAAAATTTGACCTCGAGATCAAGTTTAGATCTTGACGTTCAAATAGCGAAAGAGTAATAGATAGTAGGAAAGTATTGCATTGATCCAAAATATTTTGTTTTAGAGGAAGTTTTGAGAGTTGTGGAATAAAGTTCTACCTTAACAGGTGGTCGGAGTTCGCACCAAATGAGAAAGGCAAAAAGACTAAGGCTTTGCAACTCAAGATGTTTCCAGAGTTTTCAAAAGAAGAACTTGCAAAACAACAGTCAGAAGACATGTCATTACCCATCGTTTTATCACGGTTAAGGAGAGGGCACAAACATTTAGATTGATTGGAAAGGAGCCACATACTGCAGGGGAATTATTTCATAAATGGGATAAATTGCTCCTTAAAGATGGTATTTTTACAAGAAAGGTCAGGATTTGGATGGAGATATCAGGTATTACAATTGTTGCACAATTTTCTCGGTCATCAAGGGATTGAGAGAAGTTTTGCACTTGTTAAAAGATGTTTTGGCCAGGAATGTAAGTTGATATTCAGAATAGAGATTTTCAGAATTCACATTTGATTTACACCACTTCTGGCTTATGTTGTTTCACAATAGTTTGAGGTTGCTCCTTCAAGCTGCTCGTGAGGAGTAAAGGCAGAGGTTTGTGGAACATTTACCAGATCCAGCGATATATCTTTGTTTGTAAGGGGTTTTGTGAAGTTTAAGAATACAGTATAGGTACAGTAAATCATATTCGTTCGTCCCATTGACTGGGATATTAAATGTGTAAAACTAAAACATGACTTTGAAGAATTTTGTCTTTTGAAAGAGCAGTACGAGTGTAAGTACGATTACCAAATGTGGAGTTAATACCAAGTTCGTTTAAAATGCAGTTGTAGTAATGAGCCTTAGAGACAAAAACAATATTGTTACAAGCTTTGTCAGCCAGAACCAAAGCATATTCCTTATGTAACCTACCGGTATGTAAATGTTTTTTATCACATCTGGTTTACGAAACACAGAAGGATAGATGGTATGCACTTTTGTACCAATATGTCTAATACGGGATTTTAATACACTTCTTATACTTTGTAACCAACTTGACAAGGTATCAAGTTCTTTTTCATATTAGACCTATCGTCTGACATAATCTTCGACAGAATTCATAATGGAGATGAAGTCCTGGTGCCAATTGAACGACCAATGTTCTCTAGGACCTTTGAAAATAAGTGATGTTAGATCTTTATTTTCACCTACTAGTATATTAACATCACCTGTAATGACATGTCCAGCTGGACTATAGTTGAAAGAAGAACATGTAAGTGGATTACGTATAAGATACATAGCACTGTTAGAACATGATAATGAGCAGAGAGTCAAAATCTTATGAAATGCATAAATATACACTAGAGTAACCAATAAAGGGTTTTCCTGCTACCTTTGCGAGGAGCAGTTTTTGCACCTCAAATCCTAGCACAAATAAATTTCTGCACACTGGTTTTCTGAATACGTCGCACCTTCCTCTGAAATTGATGACGTCACAATACACTTTTTCTCTTACATAAAATTCATGAACGATTCTGTCTTCATTCCTCAGTATTTTAAATTGATCATGTCTTGTCCTCTCGTCTAATTAATACATTTAGCTCTGTGTAATTTTCATGCGTAATGAGAATCAGTGTTACATTGAAACGGACATGCAATTATTACCAAAATGACATCCAACAAATGAAATGAAACTTGCAATGAAAACGATGCCTATAGCTGCAATACAAAATTTTCAACAGATTTTTGCTAAACAACGGAAAATAGTAAAAAAAAACAATAGAAAATCAACAAACCCTTTCAATTCTTATGCAAAATATTAATTTCAACGGTAGAATTGATATCGTGTTTTACAGTATCTAACGTATGATATAATAACTTGTATACTATATATACTAAATTACTTGTAATTTTCATACTAATAGTATACGTCATTCAATTTACAACAAATTAATGTTAGAGAGTGTCTATTGCAATTTACTGAAAGATGCTTTTAAAAAAAGAAAACAGAAATGGTTAGATAGATGAAAATGTTCTATATTACGATTCACAAGTATTATCAAAGAACCTAGCAGATAATACGATATACTACAATTCTTTAAAACAATTCATATGCAAGTGTAAAGTAATGCGGTAAATAATGCGTTTTATCAGGGTTTTCTCTGGGGGTGTTTTCTCTGAACTATTCAACACCATCGAGTTATTTATCTTACTTAAAAAAATTCCCTTAACGGAACCCTTGCTGATAGAAACCATTCAACTATTCACTTGCTGAAATACAATGCAAGCACTCTGAATAGTAAGGTGACAGATATGGTATGTTGCATGGTACCGTTCATCTATTCAACAGTAGTTCTGTCTATAAAAGGGTCCATACACGTGCTCTCAATTCATTTCATGAAAGTAGGGACATGGATTGTTGATGGAATTTTCTTTACTCAAATGAAATCTATTTTACTTAATGTTGACTCTAATGGCAGACTGACAACTACAATTATATGATAACGTTGATGACTTTGACTTTGCAATCGTCAACTTTCGCTTTTCTAATATAGTAATGTACCAGCTGGATCACCTGCCTTTATGGTGTGTATTATATATGTCTTCTCAGTTGATTCGTACGCAAAGAGCATGCATGCGTATGAATAGTGTTGTTGCGTAGCGGAGGCCAACTACTAACATAAAAAGTTGATGTTGCAGAATTATAACGAATCTCGTTTAAGTCATCATTTCGCAAATTCTATCGGTGTATAATGCCGCATTGGTTTGCGATTACAACTTGTCACTTAAGTCATTGTTGACTGATTTGTTTCATACCCTTTGGTTAGACTGTCATTTTCGTACTAGATTTGACGACGGGTAACCCGTTTAATTTGTTTCGACTATGGGCACACGGCGGGTGTGACCGGTCAGCAGAGGATGTTTATCCTCCATGGCACCTGATCCAGCCTTCGCTTTTTGTCGGAGGTCGTGTTTTCTACACTCGATGTTGTATATATGTTTTTTTGGAACTGTGATTACACTTAACACATTGTTTACCTTGCAGCTTTATATCTAAAGAAGTTAGCTACGGTGAGGATGTAGATACTGTTCTCAATTATGTTATTTTGGGATTTAGAATTTGAGATGAATTCAAATGCACTGTGTGTTCAGCTGAAATTAAACTGTTATAGGTGAAATATCTGTTGAAGAGTTGTTGATTGATTTATATTATGACCCCTGGGTCGAGCGCTCTGCTGGTGGACTGTTGTGCCCGAGGGTTCTACAGCCAGTTGCTATGTTATGTTACTAGCTTGAAATACGGATATGTATTTATTGCAGTGGTAAAATTAGAAATTCATTTCAAAATTAAGGATTATCTCCTCAGGCATAGCTCTGATCCTTCAAAGTATTTGGCTCCAGTCTTTGGCACTACATTGTTCACTTTTATAAAGTTTTACTTTCATGTTTCGGGATTTCCAACATTTCGGTTTGAGCATCACTGAAGAGACATAATTTGTCGAAATGCCGCATTCTGGTGCATAAAAGTTGGTACCGTATGATTTATATTCAAACGGAATTTTAAAATGAGTTCAAGTAGAAAATACTAGTCTTTTCAAAGATAAAAAAAAAAAAGAGAACACACACAACTTAGTATTTTTGTGACACCTTTTTTCTGATACTGCTGATGTACTTTTGCTCGGCCAAACCAGCTGTAGACGAATTTCATGTAGCCATTGGAACTATCATCAATTTTATAATGTTAAGAAACTGGCTTTGTGGGATTTTATAATTCCTTCAGAACAACTGCAGCCTCTAAAAATGTGCGCAACTATTTAATGAACGTGATTCAAGTAATTCTTGGATATAGCTCAATGTGTGTGTATTCATGAAAAGTGGGTTTTTTTTGTGGAATTCAAAATGAAACTAACTTTTATGTGCAATTTGTAGTTTTTCGCTTATTTGGCAAGTTTAAGCCAACAGTTGAATAGTTACAAGTAGCAGGTGATAGTTTATCTATTCAATGGTAATATCGTTGACTATTCAACTGCTAAGTATTGATAGTCGAACTATTCAATGACTAAACACAATGGATGACGTCAACGGAAATTTTTAAAAGTAACATTATTTTAGCAATCTGATTTGAATACAGATCTCTCATATAGCGATAAGCGTGTGTGAAAGATATCTATTTTAATCAGACTTGGTGTTTTAGTAAATGTACGGTAAAATGCAATATTTTCCTACCTAGTGTGGTGTATATGCTGAACACAAGATGGCTTCCAGAACTCAAACTGCTTTATTCTTAGCCTCACGTCATAACATACGTCATATCATACATTTACAATCGTACATGAACATAGTCATAACCATACTCTGACATGTCCCTTTAAGCAAATTATCCCGTAATTTTCTATTACAGTCTCTAACAGATATTCAAATGAAAATTTCAACTTACTGTCAGTGTAATGAACATTATGCATACTTATAAACATAATTGTCAACACTACAGTCCTAAGGTACGCAGCTTTTTTGGAAATTCTCTTCAGATCTCCTCACGGCACTGTTGTTCCGGCGCGGACGTACATCTCGGAGAAGTTATTTGCAACTGAAGACCTAGTCTCCCGTGTGTCTCCAGAAATCGGGAATTCAAGATCACTTTGAGAACTGTCCATGAGGAAATCCTTTTCTCCTGTTTTTCAAAATATATCTTACAATTTCTGCGATAGAGTTTGTCATTTTCACTCCGAAGCAACGAAGAAACGATTCCTTATCCGATTCAATGACTGCTGGTTCCCAATTGCTTGGTTGTCCATCCTTTTTAATCGTACGATTTTCACCAGTCCGACTTTCGGAAATTCTTTGATGAGTTTATCGTAATGCAATTTCTGAATCTTCTGACGTTGAACGCCAAGTCATTGCGTTCGACTCAACGGCTTTTGGTTTAGAAGACTCAGACGATATCGGTAGCTTTCGTTTTCAATTGTCTGTTCATTAAACAGCTGTGCTGGTGACAGAACAACTCCATCCATAGGAGTCGCACGGTTAACTCCATGAGCGAAATATAAACATCAGAATTGCCTTCCTTGGCTTTCTTTGAACCTGTTTTTTGATTATTTGGACATAACGTTCGGCTTCCCATTCGATTGAGGATAACGCGGACTTGAGGTAATATGTATAAAGTCCAATCCTGTGCAAAGTCCTTGAATGTTGCACTCGCAATTGGAGGTCCGTTATCACTAACGACTTCGGTAGGTACACCATGTCGGCCAACATAGACTTGAAAGCCACAATTGTCGACTTGCTAGACAACGATGGTAAGAGACTAATTTCGCGGATACTTTGAATAATAGTCTAACACAAAGTAAATAGTGTTTTCCTTTGAATTCCTACATCAAATCAGCTCCCAGCTTCTTCATGGACGTGGATGGTATGTCATGGGGTTTTAGCGGTTCTTTGCTGTTTGCCTTGCGAAATTTGTTACAAACCCACATTTCGAAATAAAGTGTTCAATGGCATTGTTCATGTTACTCCAAAACAAGATATCACGTGCACGGCGGTTTCGTTTCCAACGATACCAAGATGGGCTTTCGTGTAATTTCTTCAGCAACATTTCATGTTGCAGATGATTGCGGCACAATCACGCGTTGACTCTTGTACAAAAGTCATCGATTATCGTGATCTCATTCGATAGGTCCAGTAATCCTGAATCCCATCGGGTAACAGTTCTTTCCGATCAGGCCAACCTGGCATCACTAGGTACTTAACGTGCGCAAATTTTCTGTCTTTTGCAAGTCGCCATCCTTGACTCTGTAAGTTTTTGCC
>CAJDSM010036145.1:0-12060 GCA_903981925.1 Ostrea lurida | reverse complement strand
ACATTCAGCAATCATGGGTATTTTTTCCAGTTGTTAATTTTTCAAATGTTTGTTGATATTTATCATTAACTTAAGGATAACTACCTTGTCATAGAGAGTCGTATCTATGTGTATAGAGTGACACACTGCCAATCGAAACAGTTGTTTTTTAAAAACTGCCCAAGTTTTACAAATTGTTTTTTACAAAGTTTGAACAGATGCTATTGTAGAAACAGTTTTTCGACTTCATTTACTCTCATCTTTGAATATGATCGCATTACTGATATTCCGTGTGTATAATAGCCATATGGCTATAGGTTTGTGTATGTCTTATATCATTTCACAAGGAATATGGAGCAATGTTCCATTTGACTTATAAGCAAAGAACTCAATATTGCACTGTCAGTAAACGATAGGACAGGGTATGACCTACAGATGTGATGAGTGTGGGTGTAAACATATTGGATCATTCTACACAAGTATGTGTTGTATGTTTTCTTTTCTTTTGTCATATGATGTTCTGTATAATGTAATAAGCTTACTCCCATGATTTTGAATGTTGTTAAGAGAAGTACAATGTTAATGTGCTCAGGATTAGGGAGAGAAGAATTGGTATAATGTCAGTTTCGTGTTTCCTCGGTACGCCTCGGTTGACAATGTTTTTCGGGTGTGAACTTTTTCACTGTTACCCTAACTAATCAAATTTATTATATATAAAATGGCGAGGCATATAGGTGTACTGTACGTCTCATAATTTGGTTTCCGTTATTAATCTCTCTGAAGGTTGCAACATCTATCAGGAATTGATGCAGATCAAGTTCGAATTGGTCATGGTCCTGATTTTTTGCAGAATCTTCTGAAATGTGAAAATAATAAAAAATTTTTAGTTCCGTTCATTAATCTGCAACAGTGTGAACACATTGACTTACCATTTGATATTGGATTACGTACAGAGTTCATGCATTTAAAAAAACTTTTATTTTACCTCTTGAATTAGTAAAAAATACTTTCAGTTTCTGCTCTGACTTGTGTAGGGATGTATGTATAGGTTGAATTGCGATAGGCAGGTTTACTGAAAACAGTCAAGGTTCAGATTGGTGGGTTGTGATATCATTATAGCTTGAGAGCTCTCATGGCTACCTGTAGGACAATTTAATGTATCGAATTGTAACATATTAATAACAATTTTACGAGATTGTCAAACCATATATGATCTACTGTCGGTGGCTCAGATCACCTGAAAGACGATTCGTCTTTATCTATAACAAATGAATAAAATTTAGTTGTAACAAAATTTATCCATCTGTATTAAGATTATAGGCTGCAGCTTTATGGCTAGCCGTGTGGTACGTTTTGATATTAAATAATTACCGAAAACATTTTTAACTGTTACAGAATATATAACAAAGTTGTTTAATTCTACGTAAAAAAATACTTGCATGTCACCTCATGGCAAATTTTTTTCGAAATAATACGCACACGTTATTAGAATCCCAATTCCTTTTCAAGATATTGAACTGATTATTTAGTTGACCCATGCATGCATTTGAAAAACTAACCTTATGAATTTCACTGTAGGCGAATTTCCTACTGTAGCGGAGGCATTCGTGTCGCACCGAACATCTAGTTCAAGAAATATATATACCAGAAGGCCAAATATGACCTTTTTGAATTAGCTCATTGTGGATTTTGAGGGGAGGGAGAAGGGCTTTTTGGTGACCAAAATTAATTATATGTATAGATATATAGCTAAATTAACCCTAAAAGTAAATTTCAAAGCTCTATAACCCGGGCTAAGGTTAAAGTTTTGAAAGTAGGTCAAGTTAGGTTTTAAAATTTTGGTACCCACGGAAGGTCTTGTCAGAGAACATACAATCATGTGAATATCAAAGCCTAAGTACATCGATATTAAGTCGTCAGTTTTTCACTAAGTAATTTTTTTAATGGACTGACGACATTAGGGCTTTTAGATTTATGTTATTTACACGAAAAATTCATCTATACTCCGCATGAAACATCATGTGTGACTCTCGGGAGTTATCTATATGATTAATTGCCAAAAATGGAACAAGGGTGTGTCTGACGACTTTAGGACACCCGTGGCAAACGTACGTCATTACACCGATACTAAGTCGTCATTATTGAATTAAGACCCTAAGAGTCAGTTCATCCAAGCATCTGAAGGGTCATTAAGGCTCATTTCTTTAGAGTTGTAGTAAGTGCCAAGAAAAGGGGGAGTCCACATTGTTTCTAATTTTTGTTCATTAAAATTTCAGAAAAAGGTCCCGTTTACACTAGTCATCCATCTGAGGCAATTAACAATCAATAAATAGTAATAATACATATTTGTATAGCACCCTTTCATACAACATGTACGCCAAAGGTGCTTTACAATGCATATATAATAATAGATAATAGATATGGATATACCATAAATCACCAAAATAAAAATATTCTATTAAGATCGATGACAAGGGTTTTGTTTTTTTTTGTTGTTTTTTTTTTTCTGAAAAAACAAGATACAATATATACGCTAAATTTAAAATATTAAGAATAAACATCAGTTTAAAGCATATTGAAATGTATAATGTACGCACACACAGTACTCGATTATGTATACATTAAAACTATAAAAATAACAAGAGGCCCACAGCCTTAACGGTCCACTCTGAGATTCATAGCCCACACAGGGAGTCTCATATTTTGCATTTCTTAAGTCTCAAGTACAGAGTTTTTATTTACATGTTAATATCTTCAATATGTGCATGCATATGATTCTATTCATATACACAAGAAGATTATCATTTTCATTCTCACACGATTGTGAAGAATTTTAATGAAACCATATTTAAAGCAATGAATTATGATTTATGAAGAGATGTAGTCTCATAACGGCAACGATGTGTGCATACAAATTGAATAATGCGCGTTAGCGCGTATGAAAATTTGTTTGCACACCCGTTGCAGTTATGAGACTCATCTTTCAATAAATCATAATTTATGCTTATATTACATTCTTAGAAAATGCATTTTTTGTGCTTTTATTGTATATGTTTTAAACTTTCCATCAATCTTTGGGGAAGTAGCGGTCATGGAACAGCCATTAGGTAAGTAATTGTTACGTCACAATGAAATGTACAGGAAAAAAGATACAGCAATGTGACATTTACGCACTTCATGTCTCATACGTACACGACAAAAAGGAGTGCAAATTCAAAAAAAAATTAAAAACCTAGTATTTAATTAATTTTTTCTTGAAAAAAAAACATCAATTGTCAACAGTTTTATACTTCTACCCTAAAGAGTTCATATATTTAATATTTAAAACCTGTAAGTAGTTTTGTATTCATGCCCCAAACCAACTTTGGTGATTCGGTCTTTGCAGTTATAGGCACATATCATCAAAATATTTATAGGGATTAACAGTAAATGTAAATATTGCTACTTATATGTCCAGTGAGCTTGATCTTGACCTTTTGACCTAAAATTCAATAAAGAACATCTTTGTCTCATGAGTAGTATATATGTATGAAACAGTGACTCTAGGTAGAAGGATAATGCTCTGGAACCCGGAAACCATATTGCTACTCTGATGTCCAGTGCACTTGACCTTTGCCCTTTTGACCCCAATTCAATAGGAACACTTGTCCCATGGTACACATAATGATCGAATGGTGATCTAGGTGGAAAGGCTAACACTAAAAGTCTGGAACATTTTGACTACAGACGAATGGACAGACAATCTGATTCCAATAACCCCAGTACCCCCCCCCTCAACTTGTTGCAGGGGGGGGGGGTTCTATAATTATGATAAGGCTCCCTTGTCATTCCAAATATTCATTTAGTTTCACATTCATATCAATAGCATTGAAAAAGATGCTTTTCAAATGTTTAAATATATATAAATTATTAAAGTTTGCACACCTGGAGACCTACCCGGGACAAATTCACAATTTGTAGCGGCATCCTCTCTACAGCATATGATTGGTTTCTCTCAGACATCTGTGGTTGCAAAGAAGAAGATTTTTTGAAAATTGGTCACTTGTTGGGCAGTTTTTGCCCCCCCCAGGCCCAGGGGTGCAAAAGAACCTGAAATTTACAATTCATGTGCCCTTGTCCCAATATGCTTCATACCAAATTTGAAAAGAATGGACTGGTGGTATAAGAAGAAGTCAAAAATGCTCAATTGTTAACATATTTCATCAATTGACCATTTGGCCCCACCTAACTACCAAAACCCCTGCCCCTAGGGTAGAAAATTACAATATAATGAAAACTCTCTCCATGTCAAATATCCCATTTAGTTTTATTTACTATTAATAGCATTAAAGAAGATGTTTTTCAAATGTTTTACACTATACAATGACCAAGTTTGGGCCCCCCTGGGGTCAGAACCCCTACCCCGGGAATCACCAAATTTACAATTTTGGTAGAGGCCTTCCTGCTTTACCATCATATGCATTTAGTTTCTTCAGGCATGTGCGGTTGTAAAGAAGAAGATTTTTGAAATTGGTCACTTTTGGGTTTTTGCCCCACCCCAGGCCCCAGGGGGGCAAGACCTTGAAATTATACATTTATGTGCCCCTTGTCCAAAGATGCTTCATACAAATTTGAAAAGAATTGGACTAGTAGTTAAAGAAGAAGTTAAAAATGTTCAATTAACGGCGGACGAACGACGCACGCGCGGACGAAAACCAATTGCAATAGGTACTGAGTTTACTCAGGTGACCTAAAAATTGTACCATTAGAAATAGAAATATTAAAACGCACAGTCAGACAGACAAATATATTGTTAAACTGAAAATTAGTCCTGAAAAGCTTGATGGAAAAAATGTGTTTTCAGTGATTTCTTGAAAGCACAAGGTTCTACAGTCCCTTACATGTTTTGGAAGGGCATTCCAGTTTTGGGGCTATGATTTGAAATCGTACCCATAAGTAACGGTTCGACTTTTGGAACAACTAGAGTGACGATTGTTTTTGTCGACCTAAGATTTCGGACAGCTTATATACTTCTAGTAACGCTTGATATAAACTGGACACTCATCATGTAAAGCTTTGTAAGTGACGTAAGTATTTTATATTTTGTCCTATACTACACAGCAACCAAATGTTTCTTAGTCTTTGGTGTTAATGGTCGTAACGAGGGTTTGCATACGAGACGTCGCAGTGTTCTGAACAGTTGGAGCTTGCCCAGAACTGTCTTTGGAACACCCACCAAAAGAGATTCAATAATCTAACCTTGATGTAACTCGGGTGTTCACAAGAAATTTAGTTGCATCTGTTGTAATACTTTCTGATGTGGCCTATTTGCCGCAACTGTGCATAAAAAGATCTGCTGACAGAATTCACTTGTTGTTCAATATCCATCTGGAGTCAAGACAGACACCAAGATTCGAACACAGGTTGAAGGATTAATTTTTGAATCACCACTGTCCCTGAAATGTTCTCATTAGATTTGCATTACGACGGACAAATATAATGACCTCGTCTATCGTGAGTTTCAACATATTGCCATGCATCCAAGACACATGTCGTGTAGACAACGCTCAATGCGATGTAATGTTCTCTGCCTGCGAAGCTTTGTCCATAGGTTTAAATGATAGATAATTGAGTCATCAGCGTAAAAATGGTGATCAAGCCATGATATCTACAGATGGAACCAACTGTTTTGTATACATTGTATATGAATTTGGGGCCCAGACATGACCCTTGCGGTACACCGAATTCATTACCAAGGACCTAGACTTGCAGAAGATAATCCAGTCTAGTGATTTGCCTGTTATTCAACAGATGGTGAAGTCGGTGCAATAGGGTAGTGTGGTCAATAGTTCTCAAATGCAGCGGAAAGATCTAGCATCACAAGTACAGTGACATCATTTTGGTCTAAAGATTGAGTAATACTACCTGTATTCAGTAGAGCAGATTCCGCTTGAATGGGACTGCCTATATGCTGACTGGTGTTCTTCAGAAGGTTGTTTAAAGTCAAATGGTCTTCATATGAGAGTTCACTACCTTTTCCAGGACTTTGAAATGAAAGGCAAGTTGGACACAGTCTGTAGTTCTTAAGAGTATGGGGGGTTCAAGATTTGCTTTTTTCAGAAGAAGTCTTATAAATTATGTGCATTTTTGAAAGCTGCTGGTACACTTGCAGTTTTAAGCGATAGGTTTATAATGTTTGTCAGAACTGGTAGAAGTTCTTGCAAACAAGATTTTAAAAGTCATGTTAGTATTGGATCTAGCTCGCACGATTTATTGGGTGAATGCTTGATTATTCTCATCACCTCCTTCTCTGAAACAGAAGCGAAATTCTCCAGGAGAGTCATGGTCGTATCTACTTCTGTCTCGAGATTGACAGTGCATATTTCAGGCTGAGATTCTGAAGTTATGTTTTCTCTTATACATTCGATTTTATTGATGAAGAAGTCACTGAAATCTTGAGCAAACTCACATGATGCTTTGCCAGATGGTAGTACAGCCTCACTAGGGCCCTCCAACAAATGTTTTGTCACTTTAAAAAGAGTCTTTGGGTCTTGCTGACATGATGGTAGTTTTTCTGTGTAGTAATTTAGTCTAGCTTGTCTGAGCAATTTGTTCATATTACCACACTGATTTCGATAGATGTCATGATCGATTGTGAGTCCTGATCTGTGCCATTTGCGTTCCAATTTACGCTTCAGATGTTTTGCCTCATGGAGTTCCTCAGTGTACCAGGGGCAGGTAGGTCTGATTATAATTGTTTTTGTACGTTTGGGAGAATGTTTGTCAACAAGAAATGAAAGTTCACTGTTGTATGTAGCAACTAACTCTTCAATGTCTACACATTTTTTAGAGTCCTTTAGAACTTTCGACTCTTCGATGTCTTTCTTGAAAGACTCCACATTGATGGATCTGAGTTTTCTGTAAGTAACCGTCTTCCTCACAGGAACAGGCTTGGCGGCACATGCGTTGAAGATTACTGCGAAATGATCACGCGAAACATTGCCAGAACCGTCTGATAAACCAGGATCTGTCACTTCTACCATGGAAATAATCTTGTCATTATCTCTGGTGATGATCACGTCTAGTGTATGTCCACGGACATGCGTTGGTTCCTTCACATGTTGCTGCATGCCGCAAGACTGCAGGATACTATTGAACCTCATCGTGTCATTACATGTTGGAATGTCAAGATGCAGGTTCAAATCTCCCGTTATTATAATGCTCCTATCTGTTGTAGCGCAGTCTGCTAAAAACTTCGGCCAATCTTGATCCAGGAATGCACTGGTGGTTAACCCATTTTTCTGTGTAGGTGGTGGTCTATACACAACAGCTATACGTAATGAGTAACTGGTTATAATTGCATTGCAATCTATCAACTCAAAGGTAGAATAATGGTTGTAATTTATGTGATAGTCCGATAAAAAGCTCTACAGAGCTTGTGTTGATTGTTGTATGTATATAATACCGACTTTGAATAAAATTTACTTGACTTGACTTTTTTTTCCAAGATAAACAAACTTCTCCACAGGATTGAGTCGCTCAGACTTGATGTAGACATCTGGCTCTGCGTTGGGGCTATTGGGCGCTGGTTGGAACATGAACTCAGTTTTCTTTGTGCTTTTTGTAAGTCCGAAGTTGTCGCAAGCAGCTGAGAACTTTATACATTTATTGCATGATAGTGAGGGAGATATGGTGATTTATTCACTCAAGAAAGTCATATTCCCCGAGGGCAACGCTCGAGGGGAATATGATTTTTCTTGGGTGAATAAATCTCCATATCTCCCTCATTATCATGCAATAAATTGTTTATTATACCGGATCAAGCAAATTGCATAATAAAACCTTGCCATGTTTGTTGTCGTTTGCGTCATTCGGAACATTCGGGTTTGTTCATTTAACTGGAAACGAAAGTGAAACAAGAGATATCCGAAGGGGTGGAACACGACGTTTTGTTGCAGGGTAAACACGACGGTCACGTGACCGTCTCGGCCAATCAGATTCTGTTTCACTAGTGATTCTGTAGATGAGGTATAATAAAAGGTTATGTTGCATGTCTGGTTGTGTAGGTACATTCAAGACACAGTCATCGGCAAAAAGAAGGTCCCTTTTCCTTTGGTAGTGAGCTTTGGTCTTTCAGGCGGTGAAGATTTAACATTCATCCATCCATGCAGTACCTTATCAGAATGCCTGGATCTTGTTCCGTGAATGCATCCAACAACATGGCGGTGAACAGCGTCGGAACCAGCACACAGCCTTGCGTCACGTCATCTGTAACTGCGAAGGACGGAGATTGGGTTTCCATCTTCGAGAACATTCCATCATGAAATTAATGTAAATTTAAAGCGCACCCGAATTTCTCCATGATGAACCAGATACCCGATCGGTTGACGGTGTCAAAAGCTTTTGTTAGGTCTATAAAAGGTTGTGTAGAGGCTGCCATTTTGCTCCTGACATTTTTCCTGTAGTTGCGTTGCAACAAAGATCAAGGCTACGCTGACACAAACATCTATAGCTATCAAACTGTCCGAACATTGTACGGACCTCAGCCGTCTGGTAGCCTAAGTCACCTTTGCTCCCTTCTGATGGAACCAAGCTTATTACAGACAAAGCTGGTATTCTTGAAAGGTGGGCAGAGCACTTTGAGTCGGTCCTAAACAGACCATCGTAAATCAGTACTGATGCCATAAGTCGTCTACCTGAGACACCAATAGACACAATTCTTGATGAACCACCTTCAAGGCTCGAGCCTTGTTTTATTCACATAAAGCTTGCTTCACAGAAAATACATGTTTAAGGACAAAATGAGATTGAGAAAGACTAGAAACTATTATTGTGTTCGAATGAACTTTGTACATTTGCAAAAATCTGCTTTAAACGGACGATATACTAACATATTTAATTCATAGGTAAACAAAATAACCATGGCTCAGTCTTGTTTAGCATAAGCGAATGATTGTAAGTGCTGTTTATCTCACTTGTAAAATCACACAAATGGATTAGAGATACCCTACGTGAGCATTGTAAACATTAACAATGAAAATCTAAACAACGTGTCCATGTCCCTTCAAAGGACGCTTCAATAGTCCACCTCTACAAACGCAAAGGAAACATACTGTCCTGTGACAACCACCGGGGAATTTCACTGCTGATGATGTATATATAGACCCTGGTGATGTGTATATATAGACCCTACTACTGATGAGTATATAGAACATGTGATGTGTATATAGACTCTGGTGATGTACATGTATATATAGACACTCTGGTGATGTATATATAGACCCTAGTTATGTGTTATATTAGAAACCCACTATTTTGGACGCATCAAATAAAGTATATTTTCTGTCTTTACTTGAGTTTATCTACATGTATCAGTTGATCAAACAACAACGTGAATTGGGCAAATTCTACAGTGGTTATATTGACCTTGTTTGCGATTATAAATTATCACTAAGTCATTTGTTGACTGATTTGTTTCATACCCTTTGATAGATTGTCATTTTCGTACTAAATTTGACGACGGGTAATTCCGTTAACTTTACTTTATTTCGACTAGGGTTCACGGCGGGTGTGACCGGTCAGCAGAGGATGCTTACTCCTCCATGACACCTGATTCTGCCTTCGCTTTTGTCGGAGGTCCGTGTTGCCCTACAGTCGACTTTGTATATATGTTTTGGGGGATTATGTTTACATCTTAATACAAGTATGTTACGTTTAATATAATGTTAACTTCGCCAATTTATATATGAAATGTACCAATGAAAAGACTTTATTTTTTCTACTGCATTTTCAAATAATATTAGTAAATAATGCAAGAATGAAGGTGGGTTCATGGAAATATATTGATGGTACACATATATATGGCGTTTTAGAAGTATCGAAACATTTGCAAATAATTTTATAAGAATTTATAACATTAGGGGAAAGGGGGTATGCTTTGTACTTAAACAGTCTTTACGATCTGCATGTGACAAAACCTCGTTTGAAATTGTATTTCATGTAAAGTGTGCTTTTACCTGTATTCCCGATATGAGTGCTCATCTGATGTGTACTAGGTGTTAGGGAGTATGGGTTTCTTACAGCAGTCCCATTGTTAAATCCGATTCCCACATTTTTGTCTCGATACGCAATGCTTACGTTGATATATTGGAAGATTATATGTGTAGATACATAATCTGTCATCACGACACACTGCACAGTAATCCTCTGTAATTCAATAATAAAATATCAAGTATAACTAGACATGCTCAGTTATTAGTTGAGTTCTTAGAAAATCTCGAGAAAAACAGCTCGCGTGTCCCTTTTATGGATAAGTTTGATAGATTCTACCATAATTGCATGTATATAATTTGTAGTTAATCTTCTTTGGAAAGTTTATTGGGTAATTATACCCTCGCTCCGAAGGAGGGGGAGTTTACTGTTTTACCCCTGTCCGTCCGTCCGTCCGAAACAAATATTTTCGTTGCACTTTTCTCTGAAACTTCATATCACAGCCACTTGATATTTGGTAAATCACTTCATCTAGGGGTCCTATACCGCGCTTACCGAATTTCGCTTGTCAGCTTCCTGTTTTCCGACTTAGTCAATATTCCCGTTCGTCCGAAACAAATATGTTTGTCTTACTTTTTTTCTGAAACTGCATGTCGCAGCCACTGTATATCACTTCATCTAGGGGTCCTATACCGCGCTTTACCGAATTCAGACCTTCACTTGTTCCAACTTCCTATGTTCCTACTTAGTCAATATGTTTAGTTTGTTGGAATCAATCGATTTGATCGCACTTTTCTCTGAGGTTGCACATACAGCCACTTGATATTTGGTAGACCACTCATTTGGGAGTCCATGACTGCGCTACTAAATTCAGACCTTTCGCATTTATCAACCTTAGCAAAAGATGAACAAATTCTCTAGGTAGCAGCTATATTTCCATGTACTGTAGAACGGGGGTATCCTCAGTGAGCAGTAGCTCACAAAATCCTTGTTGTTACAGCGAAGTATTTAAGAATGTTTGCAAAACAATGATTTATGTCTTGTTTTAAAATGAGGATGGGTGGAGTTTTCTCCAAGTAACATAAGAGTACGAATGTGGGATTGGGAGATTCCACCGAAGGTACCAGATTCGTTATCAAGGAATTGGCTCAAATTCCACAATTTATATTCCACTGAGGGGAAAAGAACTGCAGTCTAGGACGAGGCTTTGCCGAGTTCTAGACAGCAAATCTTGATCCAAAGGTGGATTTTCCTTATTCCACACGAGTAAACAATGAACGACTACTTTTTTCACATTATACACACTATTTAATGCGTAAATTAAGGACCTAGGATAAGGTTTAAAATTATCAAAATCCTTTTATGCAAAAACTTATCAGACAGGTAGAAAGAGCGTACCTGAAAATAGTTTACACTCAATAGCCAAGGTTGTTCACCAAAAATCTATATCATATTGAAATTTAAAGAAAATAAATAACACAATCTATTTTACTTAATCATGTAACGTAAATCCAATTTGACAAAAATCCAGTCCGACTTATATGAGGGTCAATGTTAAATTCTTCAAAATTTCTCCAAAAGATGGGTTCCCGACTTGTACGCGGGTTGACTTATATGCGAGTATATACGGTAATAAGAACTTGCTCAAGAGCATGTGCATTTAAGTTCCGTAAATACATTGGTAGATCATGATATTGAAATAACACACAAGATGGATTGATACATTTTCCAAATGACCGACATTATACAATGCATTTCTAATCACTAAACCTACCCATATTATCATATTCTAAAACGTCTTTTTGGTATTGCTTTCCGAGTCAATATTGGTCTTTTAGTGACAGAGAGAAGGTCTAAAAGGAACAAGAGGCCCATGGGCCACATCGCTCACCTGAACACTGCTTCACTAAGAAGAGCAGTAGTAGCAACTTTAATCCCCTATTTTGGCCCCATCCAACCCTCGGAAAGGGGGGAAGGGATTATCTAAACAAACTTAAATCTACTCCACTCCATATCGGGAAAGCTTTCAGGTAATATCAAACATCGTCTGGTCAATGAAAAATTTTAAAAGAGTTTTCCCCGTAGATGTTTAAATGTAAACTATTGATCCCT
>CAJDSM010036137.1:0-13996 GCA_903981925.1 Ostrea lurida | reverse complement strand
GTAAGTACGATTACCAAAGGTGGAGTTAATAGCAAGTTCGTTCATCATGAATAGAATCATGAATAGAATAAAATATATCATATTACATTGAAATATGTTATTTCCAATTCATTCCTATGACAACCGATATGCAAGTTTTACACTTTGTAATACGATTTCGGGATTTAATGCAAATTATTGTAACATGCCTCCATTTGATATTTACCTACCCTTAATATTGTAAAGAATTCAAGAATGGAATATCCATTGGCTACCGTGTAAACTCTTTATGAACATTTATGAATTAGAAAACGACCAGAGAGTTTGCATTGAAGATATATATGAAATAGTATTATTACTGGGTCATATGTTGACTGATATCAGTAATTTAATTTATGCATATTTACAAATAAGCAGTTTTTGCAACTGTTAACATTTAAAAATTATCACTTTTATTGATGTTATTAAATTCTGTTCTACGAAAATTATTCAAAATGTGCGATTTTCTGATTAAACCTATACTTTTGATTTTGTATGTCTGACATCTTAAAAAAGGTGGCAACATACACTTTTTCTTTCACAATTAATTAGATTAAACTATAGATGAGTAAAAAAAAATAACTTTAAGGTTTGAACACATAAATTTCTTACAATTCCTAAGTAGGGACAATCCTTACGAACTTCTACAAAATTTGAAATCTTAGAAACTTCCTCATTTCAACAACGTCAACACCTATCAATAAACATGACTTTTCAACAGTTTACACGACCATCCCGCACGATGGAATAAGGACAAGAATTTTTAGCATTATAAACCGTTGTTTCTTCAACAAAAAGGGAAAAGGAAATATTTGCATTTAGTGATCAGCAATGAACAACCAAATTGTCCTTGTTTTATATTCCTATGAAGCAGAAATCATTCAAAAGCATCTACACAAGAACAAAATATCTAGCGATAGCCCTTAATTTGAAATTTCAATATATTGACGACGATTTATCTATTAATGATAATAATTTTCATTGATATTTCTACTCAATGTATTCAATTGAACTAGAAATACTTCTTACTTAGATATGTTATTCATTATAGGCATTAATGACAAACTAACAACTCAACTTTATGATGAACATGACGAATTCAGCTTTTCTATCGTGAACTCCCCATACTGATGCGGCTCACCAAAGTTTACAGGACAGGCAGCTCAGTTGGTATACCTACTGAAGCTATTCATCACTAGATATATCTAATCTGTTAACGCAGTAGGCCAAAAAGCCTGCTCGGTTGCTGGGTGTCCTTGTATATTCCGGAAGTTGCTCACTTTGCAGTTACTACGTGTTATTATGTGATCGGTCTATGCCCAGGTTGGGTAAATCCAGCCAATTCTTTAATTAATCGAGATTATTTGATGTACATATCAAGTAGTCCGTAATTAATTTAGATTGGTACACTCAATTTGTACCTTGTATAAATTGAATCTGGTACGAGCTACCGTACAGTATAAACTTCGTGCCTAACTGTGAACGTATTAACTTCACAACTTCCGAAAATTCTAAGTCAGAACACATTGCCAAAGAACTACCCACCCACGCAATCCAATGTTCACGTTTAATACTGTTTTGCTGCTAATTTTCCTTCTATTTTCAGATTTCTTTCAATGTTAAACGACCAGATCCATGCAATTTGAAGACAATCTTCTAAGTTGTCTCGTCTAAAACGGCTACCACTTATTTTCGATACTAGTTTTAGTGAACTCATTCGTCGCAGCATTCGAGGGGGGGGGGGTTGCAGACTGAGGAGAGCCCCGGAGTAGCTTATTACTAATTCTTTGCTAAATCCCGCTCTCTTCCTACTTGCTACTAAAGCAGACGGCGTGTAAAAAATTATAAACACAGTGATCATTTAAGGTTCAATACGCAACGTTCGTTATTGTATATATTTTATAGAACTATTCTTATATAAATCATAGTACCTTAGAATCTTTTGAAGAAAAAATCAAACCATATTTTCCTGTGGTTGCGAAAATATATCAGTTGAATGAAGAAATGTAATTTTGCACCAAATTTCCATACTTGGATTCTGAGTTACCTCTCTTTGGAGAATGGCAAATCGCAATGCACCTGTACATATACAGTACTACAAAACACTGTCAGTTGTTGTACTAATTATAATTTTATCATCATCAAATAAATTACTGAAGGGATGTGAAATGCATGTTGCGTTGCTCCTCGTATACTAATTATCATTTATTCGGAAATTTCAAATTTATGGATAGAATAGAAAAATTTAATGTGAATGTACATGCGTATGCCCTTAAGAGGTTAAAAGGCAATCATATTTGTAAATAATTTTGAAAAGTATAGCTTGATACATGATCATTTAAAAGGTCAAAAAGGCAGTCAAATTTGTAAAATTTCAAAAAGTCAGCTTTTGAGTGGGGCTCACAGTTTGTTTCTACCCAGGGTCACATCTACCTCTTAACTTAGGGAGGGATGCTACGGCTGGTGAAGGGTTTCAGGCAACTCGCAGCAATGTCCACAGTCTGCTCCGAACGTTCGTGAAACCAGGTAGCACTCAGAGAACCAGCAAGATGTGCAAGATTCTCTCCGCCTAGAGATGTTCAACGTTCAGGCCTAGGCACCTATGTTCACATAGGGCCCCCGGTGTTTCGCCTACGTGTATAGTTAAAATTGGTACCGGGTCGCCTCCCAGTTCCCAACATTTTTTTGTGTGGACGACCTTTTCTACCACATATATGTCTTGGTTTTCACTTCTGGTATTCTCATCAATAAATGTCTAAACATGTACAAGAGCATGTTGATTCCGCTGTCATGCGGCTCATCAAGGTTTACAGGCAGCCAACTTAGTTGGTATACCTACTGAAGCTAGTCATCACTAGATGTATGTAATCTGTTAACGCAGTAGGCTGAAAAGCCTTCTCTGCTGCTGGTGTCCTTGTATATTCTGGAAGTTGCTCGCTTTGCTATTACTACGTTTTGTTATGTGATCATTTCAACAATGTAACATACTATCAATACGTATGACTTTGCAACAGTTCACACGACCATCCTGCACGATAAATTAAAGACAAGATTTTCAACTTATAGCCGTTGCTTCTTCAACAAAAAAGCGAAAAGGAAATTTATTCTTATCTAGTGACCAGCAGGAGCAACCAAATTGTCCTTGTTTAATTCCTATGAGGCAGAACTCATTCAAAAGCATCTACACGAGAAAATCTCTAGCGGTAGCCTCTTAATTTGTAATTTCAATATATGACGACGATTTATCCATTAATGTAATAATTTTAATTATATTTCTAATCAATATATTCAACGAACTAGAAATACTTCGTACTTAGATTTGTTATTCATTATAGGCATTAATGACAAATTAACAATCTCAACTTTATGAAAACATGACGAATTCAGCTTTCTCTATCGTGAACTCCCCTACTGATGCGGCTCACCAAGTTTACAGGACAGGCAGCTCAGTTGGTATACCTACTGAAGCTATTCATCACTAGATATATATAATCTGTTAACGCAGTAGGCCGAAAAGCCTGCTCTGTTGCTGGGTCCTTGTATATTCCGGAAGTTGTTCACTTTGCAGTTACTACGTGTTATTATGTGATCGGTCTATGCTGAGGTTGGATCAATGCCGCAACTTATTTGAATTAATCGATGTTGTTATTCTATCGATTGATATTTTCAGAAATGGAAAACAATAACATATTCGGCGAAAGACGACAAAGCCGGATTTTCTTACAACGCTTCGAAGCCCGCTGAAAGAAGTTATGGTAGGTAATTGAGTTATCATCATTTTCTTTTTATACTATTTATAGTTAGACAGCGATAGCGTCTTATACATTTAAAATATAATAATAGGAAGGAGCAACTTCAGACGTCTTGTAACATTACATACGCCAGTAGTGATGTAAATGAAATGTGGATTCTGAAACACTTTAAAGAACTTCTAGAAAATTTGAATCCCAGAAACTTCCTCATTTTCAACAATGTCAATACGTATCAAGACGTATGACTTTGCAACAATTACACTACCATTTCTGCAGAATAAATTAAATACTAGAATTTTTCTACATTATAGACCGTTGCTTCTTCAACAATGATGAAAAGGAAATATGTATATTAAGTGATCAACCATGATTAATGAAATTGTGTTAGCTTAGCTGACCTTGTTTTATATTTCTATGAGGCAAAATTCATTCAAAAGCATCTACACGAGAAAATTAATTCCAGTGTAGCTCCTTAATTTGAAATTTCGATATATTGACGTTGATTTATCTATCAATAAAAATATTTTCATTAATATCTCTACTCAATATTATAGGATTGAATATATAGATTGTTTTGTTCATCTAGAAATTAATATAAAAACCGAATCGCAAACTTATTGAAAAGCCTCAGGCTTTCCATAAAAAAAAATGCGATTCTAGTTTTTATATTAATTTCTCGGTGGGAAAAATAATTGATATATTCAATGCTGATAATTCAATTACTAACTATAAGCTGTCAATTTCCAGGAAAATTTATCAGTAATACTACCGAAATAAAAATATACATTTACGAACAGCTGTAGAATCTACAGAGTAATTTACATGCATGGTGCCGTCAATTAACAGCACAGTGTAGTTGCTACCGACTGAGTTTAGGACATGTACACAATAAACAAAATTGTTAATTAGACTCGAATTTGGGGCTAAAGAAACGCTTGCCGCTTGTTGATTGTCCGTTTACATATTTACCGTTAGTATGGGTGCCTGACACACAGTGATAATTCAGGCTAGGCTCAATGTTTGCCGGTAGACTCTAGAATAATTAAAATTGTATCATTCGCTAGTTTCATATTTGGATATTTTACTTAATTTTGACTGTGATGGCAGACTGACAGCTACATGTGTATGATAAACGTGATGACTTTGACTTTGAAATCGACAACTTTCCTTTCTATGTAGTAATGTATACTATCGCCCTGCTTATGGTGTGTATGTCTCTCAGTTGATTCGATACGCAAGGGCATGCCATGCGTATGGTGATTTTTAAAGTGAAGCCAACTACTAACCAAAAATTTGTTGTTGCAGGGTTATAACGAATCTCGTTTAAAGTCATCATTTCGTAAATTCTACGGTCGCTATAATGACATTGTTTGCGATTACAAATTATCACTAAGTCATATGTTGACTGATTTGTTTCATACCCTTTGTTAGACTGTCATTTTCGTACTAGATTTGACGACGTGTAACCCCTTTGCTTTGTTTCGACTACGGGCTCACGGCGGGTGTAACCGGTCAGCAAAGGGATGCTTACTCCTCCATGGCACCTGATCCTGCTCGCTTTTTTCGAAGGTCCGTGTTGCCCAACACTCAATTTGTAAGTGTTTTTTGGGACTATGATTACGTTTAATACTTTATTACTTCGCCATTTTATTTTTAATAACTGATCTTTATCTATTTATTTTTAATCAAAAAGTATGTGGTTATGTAAGACTCTTAGTAGATATTACATATCAAATGGTCAATAATGTTACAGACCCTAAAGCGTGCTACTACCCCTACAAAGCGTTTGGTTGCGTTTCGTGCAAACCGTTCATCATTCCGTGCAGATCGTTCAGCGTTTCGTGCAGATCGTTCAGCGTTTCATGCAAACCGTTCAAAGCGTTCCGTGCGAGAAGGTTTCATGCAGAAGCCTGCCCTTAGAAAACTTGAAGGGCACAGACAATTTCCAATTTTATTTTTCCACTTTTAATGTTTGAATATTTAATTTGGTATTTATAATGGTCTGAAAAATTTTAAGTTGGCAATTGTTCAGTTACACTAAGTGAGATAATCTTTGTTATGTAAACAAGAGCAGCAGCGCGATTTTGTTCACATTATAAAATACCTTGTTTAAAACAAAATGAGATTGCGGGAAACACTAGAAACTATTTATATGTGCAGAATAAAAATCTTTAAAAATCTCTTTATAACGAAAAGTTTACTTGAAAAAACAACAACGCGGGTTTTTGTATTTTCTCAAGAACAATTCCTTGGAATCAATTAGGCAGAGCGGATATTTTTGTGTACATACACAAGTATCTGCAGATATCACATGCCACGTGCGAGTAATACCTGAACCTGTCTTGTCAAAACTAAGGATTTGCTTTCGAAATATTTGTAATCACTACTCAATTTAGATTGTCTGCTTGTCCAAAACTATCGAAGTTTGACAACTTATCGGGTAAGTATAGTTTTTTCTCTTATCATGAGTTTCTCACCTATATAATTTTGATATTCCGTTGATATTCGATTGGAATAATATAACACGGACTTTCAACAAAACTGAATTGGATGCGTTTATCAGTCTTGTACACACATATCGAAGTTGGCCGTATTATTTCCTCAAATTCAACTCTCTCTCTCTCTCTCTCTCTCTCTCTCTCTCTCTCTCTCTCCTCTCTCTCTCTCTCTCTCTCCTTCTCTTTCTCTCTCTCTCTCTCTCTCTCTCTCTCCTCTCTCACAACGTCCTCAATTTAAGCAAAGTTATAGGAATTAAAATGGTTCTTTTAACGACACGCACTGTTTACTATATATTACCTTGTAACCATAACGTATGTTCAGTTGGTATGAATTTAATGGTTCGGTCGGCACATCTCTGAAAACTAATTTGCAATGAAAAAACTTTCAATAGTGACATGATTTAATATAATTCTGAAGAGGTATATAAACTGAAACAGTCTCTCTCTCTGTCTGTCTGTCTGTCTGTCTCTCTCTCTGTCTGTCTGTCTGTCTGTCTGTCTGTCTGTCTGTCTCTCTCTCTCTCTCTCTCTCTCCTCTCTCTCTCTCCTCTCTCTCTCTCTCTCTCTCTCTCTCTCTCTCTCTCTCTCTCTCTCCGTAAATCTGGTATCTCGCCGCTTCGCCGATTCAATAATTTTCACACTTGCTTGGCTGAACGTCCAAGCTTAAGAAACCCAGGGACTCTACTTCTTGTGTTGCGAAAAACCCTTCGAATGAGCATGGATTACACAATGCTCTTTCTTAAACACCGTTCCGATCTAATATATTTTACCCAGAATTAGCGGACACAACCCTTCGAATTTGCGTGGATTTTACAACTTTTTTTAATTTAAGAATTTTAAGAAAATGTTTCTTTATATTTTGAAAAAATATATTGGTACCGTATATGATTTATGATTTAACGGCACGCACATGTCTATCATTTGGAAGAGTATTAATTTACTATCGTCTCATGGAAATAAATAGAATATATACCTGGTATATTACATGTACGTGGTAAACATAAAATATATTCAGTTGGTACGAATTTAATGGGTCGGTCGGCACATCTCAGAAAACCAATATTCAATGGAAAAAAATTTCAATAGTGACATGATCTTATAGAATTTTGAAGAGGTATTAATATACCTGAACTATTGCACAACATTAACACGTATGTATCCTTGTGATTCCAACATGGAGTAGTACATATATTTTTATTTTGTGCATATACTAAACGCTAGTAGAAACATTTATTGTAGCATTGCTGCATACATGTACATGTACTTATTAATAGCATATTTTGCGAGAATTTCACATTAATAATAATCGTAACACTTTCGTGAGAATCACGTCGCGATTTTGAATATCTCTCCTTCCCCTTTTTACCTGCTTTCCAACAGTCTTAATTTTTTCTTTTCGTTTGATCATTAATTGTAATTAAAAATAAAACAATACCAAGTGGAGCAGATTATTCATTTTATTTGTAAGCCATTACTATTTCTTTCCTATTTTTTTTTATATCTGTATCATTGCGTTAAAGATGTTTTAGAATTTGATCGCACCCGTAAAATCGACCTGAATACCAAGCGTACAGGCCACGCCTACCATTTTATGTAAACCAACCACCATCATTCACAAAGCGTGCAATCCCCGCCTATACCATTTCATCTCAAGAAACGTTCAAAGCGTTTCGTTTCGTGCAAACCGTTTAAAGTGTTTCGTTTCGTGCAAACCTTTCACCTTTCCGGGCAGACCGTTCATTGTTCCGTGCAAACCGTTCAGCGTTTCGTGCAAAGCGTTCAGTGTTCCGTTCAAGAATCGTTTCGTTTCGTTCCATGCGAGTGAGGTAGTAGCACGTTTTAGGGTGTGTATGGTTATACAGAATGAATTTTTAAGAAATTACCGTGAATTATTGTGCCGTCCCAGTTTGTGTTTCGTTTAGTAGAACTAAACTGCCACCTGTCCTGCAGATATCTGATTTCTTTTCTCATGTTTTTAATCACTTTGGGTCCTCAGTCATAGCATATTCAGAATTCGATCCTTGCGGTTAATTTCCATTTCTTCGAGCATTTTGGTGTGTGTGTGTGTGTGTGTGTGTGTGTGTGTGTGTTTATCATTGGAAAACACGTACGTCACCAGTATCAGAAAAGGATTTTTGATCTCACTATATTTGTTCGTTGACTTATTAACTTTCAAATAATCAATCGCTCTAGATTTTTCTCCCATTTCTTATTTCACAGTCCAATTCACTTAACCCGGCAATACATTTAGCAGACGCTTGTAGATTTCCCATCCTACGTCATAGTTCAATTTAGAGTTATATCCCTTTCTTATTTGCACAATAATGAAACATATATTTTAGTTTTGATTTTATTTCTACGTTTTTGTTTAGCTTCCAACAACATAAAAACTTGATTAAATAGTGTAATTTATTAACTTGAAATTCAATGGCAAGTATAAGATCTTTTCTAAAATATGCTATTTGGAAGTTGTGTATGCAAATACACGAAAAAACAAACGATACGTTTTATATGTATAACAGTATATATACAACGCGATTGTATATATAATTATGATACATTTAGTAAACAAATGTAACTACACAAAGGTTGCTACAAAAGCGGTAACACTTGTGAAAGTAGTTCTGCTAATTCAAAAGTTACATCCATTGGGAAGTGAATTAAAGAAACTGTCTCATAGGATGCTATAGAAAATGTAGAATGAATGAAGAATAATTGAATTACATTCAATAGAACAAGAGATACTTTGTACTTTGATGTGTTATTGAACATAGACATTAACGACAAACTAACACCTTAAATTTACGATAAACGGGACGAATTCAGCTTCTCTACCGTGAACTCCCCATACGGATCTAGCAATATTCCATAATCGTCTGGATATGGTGTGTATGTCTCTCAACTCATTCAATACACATGAGCTTATTCTGCGCATGATCAGTTTTTGAATTGGGAAAAGTTACTTACAAATAATTTGTTGTGATTGTTGAAGCCCCTTCAACAGTCACGATTAAAGACAGCATTTCGCAAATTCTATGATCATTATAACGATTTCGTTTGCCAGAGCTAAATTGCTATCTGATTTGTTTCATATAACTTTTTAAGCCGTTTTTCATCACAGATTTGACTACAGATTATTCAGTTTACCTAATCAGAACAATTAGTCTCTCGGTGGATGTTAACAGTTTATACATACTCCTCCTCCAAGGCATATAATCCAACCTCTGGTAAGGCCAGGGGTCCGTGTTTGCCTATCTCTTATTTTGTATTCTGTTTGGTACTTACGAGATTGATCACTGTTCGTTATTTTTTTATTACATACTATTTCATATATATCTTCGATAAAAACTCTCTTGACATTTTCTAATGCATAAATGTTCATAAAGAATTAAAATGGTAGGCAATTGATATTCTATTCCTGAATTCTTAACTATATTATTGGTAGGTAAATATTATGTGGAGGCATATTACAATCGTTTTCATTAAATCCAGAAATCGTAATATAAAGTGTAAGAGTTGCATATCGGCTGTCATAGGAATTAATTGAAAATTACATCTTTCAATGATGTAGTATGATATATAAGTAGTTGATCCTATTGATGATGTAAGGTTAAGATTTGAAGTTGCAAGGTTATAACGAATCTCGTTTTGTATTTTTCGCAATTCTACGGTCGCTATAATGACTTTGTTTGCGATTCAAAAGTATCACTAAGTCATATGTTGACTGATTTGTTTCATACTCTTTGTTAGACTGTCATTTCATACTAGATTTGTCTACGGGTAATCCCGTTTACTTTTTTTCGACTACGGGCTCACGGCGGGTGTGACCGGTCAACATTAGATGCTTATCCTCATGGCACCTAATCCTACCTTCGCTTTTGTCGGATGTCCGTGTTGCCCTACACTCGATTTTGTATATGTTATTTACTACATCCAAAAGTACATGTATTGAAGGAATATAAATGTAGAAATATTTGATGAATATAATGAGTGCTATTTAAAGCAGTGACGACATTACACGACGTTATTATGTTATGTCGATGTCTTTTAACGTTTTGTAAATACACCATTAGGCAATGTCGATATGCATTGTACCCTTGGGAATCCGGGTTAGAATAGGTCCCCAGCATCCCCTTGCGTGTCGTAAGAGGCGACTGAATGGGGCGGTCATTCGGATGAGACCGGAAAAACCGAGGTCACGTGTCACAGCAGGTGTGGCACGAAAAAGATCCCTCCTTGCTGAAAGGCCCCGCGTGCCGAACATAGGCCTAAATTTTGCAGCCCTTCACCGGCATTGGTGACGTCTCCATATGAGTGAGATATTCTCGGTGGGACGTAAAACAAGAAATAATCGATCAATCAATTGATACGTATTGACTAGATGTTGTTACATCATTGTGTTATGCCGATACGTCTTTACGCTATGTAATTACATCATTATGTTATGTTTTGAAATCATTACGTTATATCAATATTTCTTTACGTGATGTGGTATACATTAATATGTTATGGCCATCCTTTTTTACGTTATGTAGTTGCATCATTACATTATATCGATACTTATTTACGCAATGTGGTCATAGCATGCTGATCTTTCTTTGTGTTATGACAATACATCTTTACGTTATGTGGGTACATCATTATGTGATGTCGATATTCCCTTATCATTATCTTCTGTCATTATATTTGTCTGATTTGTGGTTACGTCATTATGTTATGTGGTTACAAAATTATGTGGTTTCATTATTATGTTTATAATTATTTTGTTTCCGTCTTGTAATTAAGTCATTACGTTTATTAACATAGGTGATATAGTTTTGCTAGATTTATATTTCTTTATTTTACATGTATGTGTTTAAATCACGATATTTACGTTATATGTACACTTTATTATGTTTTGTAAAACTTTCAAGTGGCCTAGATCACAGGATGAAATCGCACCTTTCAGTGCTTTCAGTTGAACTGGAAAGAGATATCTGCAGAGTGACTGAATGGTCCTGAATGATCACTGAAAGGTACTTTTTCAGTCACTTTCAGTCACCATTCTGTTACATTCAGTTCACTGAATGGCTGTACATTTCAGTGGTATAGAAGGCCCAAAAAATGACATATGATAGATATGATAAATGAAGCATTACAGCATCGCTCGTTAGTAGTCAGTTATCTCAGAGATGCGTGGTGATCCATGCGCTCTCACGAGCATCTTGTGAGCATATAGTGTTACTAGTAGGGTTATTGCATTATACTGTGATTCATAGTATATGTTAATTAGTGACTTTTAGTGTTCTGAAATAAACTCACCCTTTCCGACGTGCTCGCCAACTGATTTTTAATTATATAGCTCTGCTCGTGACTTTGTAGATATGACGAGGCTGACAAAACTTAAGTGCAGATAGCAGTGTGAATTTAACATGCGAGATAGGTTGTTCGACTTTTCTTGCGACGATAGACCTTATAGAGATGTTACACCATTTCTCTGGTCCGATTAAGCTTCTCAGTCGAACTTTTTCATTCTCAGTCACAGTGCCTCTCACGCTGAGTTGGGCTGCAGTGCACACTCTCCTTTTCAAGTGAATCCTTTCGTCTTTCGTGACCATTCAGTCCAACATTTCAGTGACTTTCAGTCACATTTCAGTGACCATTCAGTCACTTTCATTTCAGTGACTTTCAGTCACATTTCAGTGATCTTTCAGTCATATTTCAGTTGTACCATTAGTGACTCGTGACTTTCAGTGACCGTTCAGTCAGTCTTCAGTAGCTTATCCGTAATAATTCTGTCATTTATTTCAATACCCAACAAGTCATACACTTCTAAAATTGGTTGATTTTTGTGACCAATTTTCGGATATTTCAGAGTCTATTTTTGCATTCGGAATTGTACTAATAGTAATTCATTGACACATCATTTACTAGTATTTACCGAGCTGTTTGTCCTCCTCTGTCTCCGGTAGATGTAATTGTTTTCTATATCCATGTATTTATGTTCAGTCATATTATTTCAGTGATTATTCCTCGCTGTTCAATGAGATTTCAATCAACGATTCGCTGATACCAGTGCTTGTAAAATGAATTTCATAACGCTGCATAAAACAAATTAAAACAAATCCATTTCACAATGCTATATTTTATTATTTTATAAAAAAAAATAAATTTACATGATTACAAGTCCATTTTCATCACATTTTGTATCCACTCTCTTCTGATAGCCGAAATCACTGCATCAATTTCTCTTTGGAGATATTCGCTATTTGCAGGGTCATTTGAAGTATATAATTCTTGAAGCTCTATTGAAAAAGAACACATGGTTATATCAACAAACTAGGTGATTTATTCTTTCACAAATATGAAAATAAAATGTGAAAATGCATAAAAAAAATAAGCGTATTTGCCAAGATCTTCTAAAGATAGTGAATAAAACTAATTACTCCCGTAAAATGCTTTACTTTATATACCCATCAGGACATGTTCTAGAGCCCGAACCCTAGAGAGATGACACTTTCGGAGGTTTTATTAAATAAGGTTTTATACATGACGTGTTTGCAATAGTTTAATCCACAAACGAAATAATAATTAATGCTATTGAAGCATACGACATACATTCCGTGATCTATGTCTAAATCAGGGCGTATATAAGATGATTAAAAGTCACTAGGTCAAGAAAACTGTCCAAGGGAAACGTCCTTAACACTTATATTTTACAACATTAAATTCATAAAATTATTTGAAAATACAAGATATAACAGGTCCTGATTTATTATGCCAAGCCCACCTCACCATTATGGTTAATGACTTGCAATAAAATATGAGAGGATAACTGAACCTTCACGAAGCGTACGGCACTCATCCATCGAAAATACAATGCAGAACTCGTAGGAGAGCGGCGATAGCAAACAATCTAAAATATAAACATCTCAGGTAATATAGGTATGTGAGATTTGATTAGACGGAATAGGTTGCGTAAGCTCTGGTATCAGGTGAGGATTCTAAAAGACCTAAGTGATGTTCAGTACCGATAATACCTCTCAAAATGCATATTTTATGCCACGACGCGACCCTAAAGTGCTCTACATATTATCTCAACTAATAAGAGGTGTGAAAGATACGGAGTGTATACAGAGTAGTCGAATGAGCTCAAGAAATCTTTAGAGTTTGGAGACAGTAGTAGATAGAATACAGGCGCCTGATATCCGTTGAGGGACACTGAGATGGTGTAGGACGTGCACGCACATCGGTGGAGAATGCGTAAGTGAGAGAGCTAAGAAACAGGGTGATTGGTATGTCATCACTCTAATTAGTCCTCTATATAACGTTGATTCGATTATACGAGGTTTGATCTTAGGGGCGGATGATCGTCTTTCAAAAGCGGATAAGCTAACGAACAATTTGCAGCAAGTTAAAGGTATTGATCTAATCCACCCCCCCACGGTTAACTAATATTCGACGCGCGACCACGTTCGCACATACACACCAAATAACCTCAAAAAGGAGAGTAAGAGTTATGCTAGCGGGATAGAGTCAGTGGAGCAATTTGGTCAATAAGAATCAAGGAATCCAAACGAATCCAGCTGATAGAGATAAACGAGTGAAAGAAGATTTAGGTGAACAGAATTGCGCACACAGCTGAGATATACTGAGCGTCTTAGACAGTTCGTGCAAGTTAACCCCCCCTTCTGCCTCTGGTAATCAATTCTCCAACTGTTTATGCATTTCAATACATGGGGGGGGGGG
>CAJDSM010036135.1:13086-23142 GCA_903981925.1 Ostrea lurida | reverse complement strand
TGTTATATAATTTGGATTGTTTATCATCATTATTCTTGATTGTTATATTTTATTCATCATTTGGATTGTTTATTGTCCATTTGGACTGTTATAATTCATCTCTGACTCGTTAATATCATCTTGGACGCTTGTATATATACTATCGTAACATTTGGATATTATATCATCATATTGGTGATTTTCTATAGTATCATTTGGATTGTTATATCATCATTTGGATGTGTTATGGTGATCATCATTGTTGTTATATTTATGATAATTTATATATCCATCATTTTGGACTGTATTATCATCCTACAAGGATACTTTCTCAAAATAACTGATTGGACTGGCAAAGTTGAATATGATAAGTTATAAAGTTAATTTTACTCTTGGAGTGGACCGAATACATCTTTAACCTTGCTGTCCATAGACATGAAATTGAAACTCATCAAAGATAATAATCCCTCCCCCACTTTTTTTTTGGTTATTTGTCCTTTTAGATCAATGTTAGTATGTATAACCTACTGGGATGCAGCATTCAAGGAATATCTACGGTAATTGTCTTATTCATCAAAGAGCATCTCACACCTTAGAATTCTTATTCACAACTTCCAGGTATCATAAATAGGGAATCAAACTCATAATCGTAAATTTTTGTGACATGTGAGTATTCTAAAATCACCACCCCCCCCCTCCACAAAAACAACAGAACACGACCCATTTCCCCCATTATGAGATGATACAGCTGTGAGGGTGGGAGAACTTCTTTGTTCAGAGCTATATCTGTGACTCATTCACACTTTTATAAATAGCCAATTTCATTATAAACATTCTCAATAGCTGTAACACTATTTATTCAGTGCATGAATTTTGTAAGATTGGCATGCTTTGATAAGACGCAATGTACTGACTGGGAAATAAATGTTGCATCAATACTTCATAAAGTGTCCTCTATCTATTGAATCCCACTAATAACATGCAATAGTTAATAAATCTTTGTGTCAGCCGATTTTCAGCCTCCCACTGTTCAATCTTACAGTGATCCTTCATTAATCTCCACACTTTTAATAAAAATCGATGACATCAAAATTTAAGGTTCAAGGTACAAACAAGCCGACTTGAATAACCAAGAATGACAGGAGAGTCTAAAGAAACGCTTACATTGTGAGCGGTGAATTTATTTAGCTATAGCGATACCTAAGATTTTATTTTTGCAGGAGGGTTCACGCTGGTAAATAAGGGCGAAGTGAAAAAATATGAATGTGCAATTATATTTATTTATAAAATTAATGGTGTAATATATAACATTTGGTGGAAAATAAGTTTTTTTGATTGATTGGCGTGGTTATAATTTACAAATACACTATGCTGTAATTTAATTTACAATGAGCATTTTAGCGGTATACTTCAATTTTCTACTATCTCTTGTTAAATTTATTTCAAAATTTACAACAAAACAGAATTGAACTGATGTACATTTGTATGTTAAGATCTCCTGCAGAAGGATGCGACCGTTGATTTGCATATTTATCTTGTACCTCAAGGCTTTTTCATATTACAAGGGGAAGACGAACTTGTCAGAGTTTATAAAAATATCGTTTCATAGAAAGGTAGCCTTCAAGCTTGTCTTTTTATACGGAAAATTAATCAATATATATCCGAAATAATTCACTACACAAACTGATCATTTCGTATCAGGGGCATTGTACATCATTTAATTCTCCAGATATATAATTCCAGGTGCCCGTCTTACTATATACATATTTGGGCAATGAAACTCAAATGTGGAAAACCAATCTTTTCTCAGATTATGGGTTGGGTTATGAATAAGTGGTATTGAATTCAGGCCAAATTAAATCAGAATTAAACAACTCAGTCACAATCACAACACCCGATTATTTTAGCGAGATTATGAGATTTTTTCGCATTATTTGGAGAGTTATATTAGATCGAAAACTGAACATTCACTAATTCTTATTCAATGTTGGGGGTAATATTTTCTGGAATCAGAAGAGTTAGCTAAATTTAGCTCTCCTATTCCTTAAAGATATATGTGTTGCAACATTTTCAAAGGGGAGGGGGGGGGGATAAAAAGTGACATTACCAGGTATAATATCATCTAGCCGACCACTGTATGATAATTGCATGTACATAATTTATCTGACGATGGATAATATTTAACATCATTAAATCACATTAGTTTTGGCTTTGATTTCACAAAGCTTAAAGATCGAGTACAAATTATAGATTATACGATATTCAAAGTTAATTTGAATTAAAGCTATTAATCAATTAAAATTTCATGTGAATGTATACTATGGAATTAAATCTCGGTTTGGAGCTTTATCATATTTAGTTAACTTATCTTAAGCACCCTATGACGGCGAGTGATTGATGAGCTCAATGAAGATTTCAAAAGATTGCTACAATTATGTAAACTTTCAAAAGAGTGAGGATGACAGAGAGATTTTGAATAGAGGTTTATACACATCAAAACAGAAATGATGCAGCGCAATACTCTAACAGGTGGATTGCCTATTCATCTATTTATTAAAGATTTATTCTCAATTACCATGTCTTCAAAGCTTTAACATGTTTAGTCTACCGATTATTTCAAATGTTTTTCGGTTATGTTTAAAATTAGCAGTAGATCTACCAGAATTAGTCAGAATAATACTCTATATCAGAGGGCATATTTTAGACCCAATATTTTCAAAAGACTTATTCCTATTTACCATTCCTAGTTTTTGTTTTTTTAAAAAGCTAGTTATTTACGGTGGACTTATCTAGTTGGGAACTTTTAAATTGCTTTCTTCTTTAAAAAAAATTTTTCATCATGAAAATTCTAACAATTTAAAAAAAACAAAATCATAAAGACCCTTATATTGTTTTTTTAGTTTTTATGTATGTATGATATCTTAAATAGGTATGTAATCAACTTCACATTACATTTATATTGGTCTTTACAGTGTATAATAGAGTGTTTTAGAATGCTTATGCTGATACAGTTGAACATATCTTGAACCTCGAAAGACTGCAGGAAAAAATTTGAGATATCCATGGATTATGGAGATATGGGGTAAATGCTTAGACAAATAAGTGACTGGATTTCTGAAGGCACTTAGAAATAGCCATGGTATTTGAAGACTATAGTGTTCGAGATATGGAAGTTAACCTGTTATTAAGTTCAGAAATAACTGTTGCAATCTGTATAAATTATTTAAGGAATTACTCATATCTCATTGTAATCAAAACATATTTGTTCTACTTAAACTAAATAAATCAAAGATTTTGAATAATTCCAAAATGTGAAACTAATTATATACAGTAAGGATGATAATTTGCGTTTAATTCAGTGAAGTCCCCCCCGCAAAAAAAAACCCACCTGAAGATTCATTTTTCTAATCAATTATTCAGGTTCAATGATAAAAGTACATTTAGTACTTTAATTGAAAAGATTAAAAAGTTGGAGCTAAATATGAATGCGTATGCATGCAATGAATTTTGATCATTTGCCTCCTCCCTATGTTTTTGAATGACGAATAAATATTTCAAAAGCAAGCTAGCACCATTTCCCCCCCCCCCCCCCCCCCCCCCCCCCCCCCCCCCCCCCCCTCCTTGAGCTGCATGATAACTTACGTGGTAGATGTAGAAAAGAAAAGGTGTAATGACAAATTTCAAAGAGGCTTAAAAATAACGACCAATAAAAGCCAGTCAAAAGACCGGGATCTTATGGGTCTTAATCAATGTCAAACAGATTCAACATTCAAGACTAGAGATAGCTGATAACTGCAACAGCCAGGGATTAATCTGATGGGAGATGTCGGAGATTGATCTGGGGGGGAATTCTCATCACCACCTTGCTCTCCATGGGGAAACTACATACTTGTTCTCTTACAGGAACGCAGTCGAAACATTTACGTCCTCCTTTCTATAACCTTGACAGCACTGAGTGCACTCAGGTTGTAAAGGGCAAATTGTTATATGCACATTGTAAAGTTTCTAATAAATGGAAATATCATTGTTACACAGAAAATAATTAGAGGATTTAACCATTTCATGCATCATATCCATGTATGTGAATGTGAACCTAGCACTCATTACAGTATGCTTATGGAGGGGGGAGCCTGTGTTTCCACAGTTGCTATATACCCCACCGTAATTCAGTCTGGTCCATATATACAATATACCCCACGTACTTGCTGGTCCCTAAATATACATTACCCACAGTAAGGCCTTGGTCCCATTAATATACCTCCACCGTAACCTTGGTCCTATATACCACCAACATAACCTGGTCCTAATTAACCCAATAAGTTGGTCTAATATACCGTAACCTTGGTCGTAATTGCACAGTAATTGGTTAATAATACCCCTAAGCTGGTCCTAATATACCCACGCGTAACTATGGTCCTAATATACCCACCATGATTTTTTCCTTGTCCTAAATGATACACATAGGCTTGGTCCTTTAAATATCCCAAGTATCCTGGCCCATGATTAGTGGGATGGAACCTGAAAATCCTGTCACTTCTGGTGAATTTTAAATGATCATCACTTCATCTATCAACCTGGAATGAGTTACTATTTATCATGTTTTAAGTTGAAAATGCAGGGGACCATGGTTCTGGCACATCTGTGGCCTTGATCAATCACACTGATCAGCTGCTATAAAATTCTAAAATTTAAAAAGTAAACTTTGTAATTTGGTGGATTAACGTATTTATTCATTATCAAGTGTGGTCATTTAATTAAATTATGTTGTCAAATAGAGTAAAGTTGTAATTGAAAAAATGGCAATATTATGACTGAATTTAAGTCAATACAGCTAATAATTGATGGGATGATTGGGCTTATAACTGTATATTTGTGTTATATACCCTGAGCATTTAAATGATTATTTGTTATTAAGTTTAACCTGATATTTGGAGAGGAAATAATCATAATATGTCCAAGCATATCATCAGCTAAATAATAAGGGCACATTAATCCTCCTCCACCTGGTTTCCTCAAAAAATGATTGTCCAGTGACTACTTCCTACGTTGGCGTTGTCCTGTTTCTGGAATTTTAGCAATTTTTCGCCTTTCGCCCTTTCTCTTCGTCTTTTCTTCCGTTTGGTTCTTTGTCATGATTATCATGGATAGGAAGTTAGCTTACAAACCACAGAAGATACATTAATTAGAGTATTTTATTTCCTTTCTCCCGGTATAATGTATATTCTTCTCAATTATTCACATGCGTTTATAAATAACTTATTACATCCTAGATCTTTACTAAGAAATTTAAGAAGAAGGCAACCAATATGGTAGTAAGAATCATACATATATAACACCCACAAGGGTTGTTATTTAAGACCACTTTTTTTGATGATTTTGATAAATTGAAACGTTCCCTTTATGTAATATTTTTAAGAGATGCGAGTTTAAGAAATATCCATCACACTGGCGAATTTTATGGAAGTAAGTCCAGTGTACTTGGCTTGCTCCATTAATCCAATAACAGGCAACATATGCTTAAAGCGCGGCTCCTCCTTCCAATTAATAAGTGATCATGATATTGATCTGTAACAACTTCGGAAGTCTCTTGTGCAAATTCCTGTGTATTCACTTCGACAAAGATGAAATTGGTATGTTACTCCCAAAAGTGCCAATGGAAGATGGCACAGATTGTCACAGCACCTGAAAAAGACGAAACTTATAACCCCTTAACAATATAACAATGTAAAAAGGCCTTCTCCATGAAATATCAGAGTAAAAATTTTACCTTTACCACATGTAAAATATAAGCAGTAAATACAACTTAATTGTAAAGGCTTTTTTACAAGAATTTAGCAGTAACAATTTGAATATAATAAAATATATGCCCTGAATTATGATATATGGATCTTCATTTTAGAGTCATGAATTTGAGATAAGCTCTAATTGAGATTATACGTACATGGTGGCAACTTGTATGTGTTGGCCGACGACGATACACTGTGTGCCTGAGTTTGTCAATGTAGGATATCATCAAAGATTTGTTTTTTTTAATATATATTTTATTTGTTTTAGAGTCATGATTTGCTAATCTGTATAATTACCATGACAAGAGGATGCAGTGGAAAATACAGAAAAATAGTACAAAGACAACTGGCCATAAACAGCAATTTTTTTCCGGAGTATAAAGGGGAATACAAAAAATCCATCAAAAAATCTAGCAAACTGGAACAAATTGAATCAAAACTGCGATACAAAAACTTTCATTTTAATATCTGAAGCGTTAGAAAAAGGCAAGGAAAATGGGTTGTAAATCATTTTTCATAGTTAAAGGCACTCCCATCAAAAATCTACAAGTGGGAACAAAAATGCAAAGCTACATCTGTAATGTATGATTATATAATTTACTGATCACATCTACATTCATTAACTCGGAATTAAATCTTGTATTGTATAAAAAAAAATTGTGGTAGCTTTACACTTACTAGTTGTTTTTTTTTAAAGAAGTCTATTTTGATAATTATGATTGGTATGCAAATAAAATAAGTAAAAAATGCTTTTGTAGTGTTTAGTGGGAAAAGAAAATATTGAATATTAGGGGTATCAAAGAGACCGTAGATTTTGAGGTAGTCATTATGATCTAACACATTGAGGTTTAGGATGATTAGTCTGAAGGTAATATTGGGTACAGCAACGAATTTAAATGTATTTCTGAAGATTACTCCTTCATCGAGGAGATTGAAAAATAAATGAAAGAAAATGCTGGTCCTTTAAGGTAAATATCTATTGAAAGTGTTATATATTACTGGCATACTGTGTTCCTTGTCTTGGAATATTATAATAGATTTTATAAAAATTTTTTAAAGGTGGCACGAGGACGACTTATAATCAATAAGCATTTTCCTTTATTTATTGCCTCTCTGGTCATGAATAAGACCACTGAATCTTTATAATGTCTTTTCGCAACATTTGTTTTAATATAAGAGGCATATTATAACAAGGCATCAAAATATATAAAGAAGGCCATCAATATAAAGAAGGCATCCAATATAATAATATAGAAGACTATGCTCACAGAACATGCGAAATCTAGTCTAGAAGAATGGAGGGAGTCCATAGATGACTTTTCCACTCCAAACATCCGGGAGGATGATCCGAAAATGGAGCAGTAGTGGAGAACGGCAGGGTCTGGATGTTCACTCTTGGGTGGGGAATTAAGAGAATTCCGGCTTTTTTTATTATATCAGATAGTACAACTCAAAATAGTTAATAGAACCACTGTCTTATCCTGAGTGTCGACAGGATGATAAAAATTGTCTGGACTGATTTGCAGAAAAGTAGCTCAATGACAATTGGGGAGAATCGGCACGTGCTACGATCATTTATTTTAGCATTTGAATCAGATAGACGGGTGAATTTAAGGTTACTATAAAACAACGTGGCTGTTGTGGCCGATCAACAGAAGAAGATACAAATTAGGGCAAAATAATGGCTATTTTGAACTTTACTTTATGCCTACTGTTCTTACTAGGTTATGTACTTTATAGAAGAGTATAGTTTAATGTATACCGTTATTTTAAGACATTAACCCGCAAAAATTGGTCATGTTTTGCAAGGTCGAGACGTAAACAGTTAACGTTTGTACCAAGAACTGTCTACATGTTATTCTAAAATTTACAAGATTCTGTTATATACTTTCGTATATAGAATTATTCTAGAAGGGCCAATTCATGATGAACCAGTAATGAGCTGATACTAGCAGAGGAAGTTAAGGCATATAAAACTTCTAACAGATCGTTATATTTGGATTAGTTCATGCCGTATACAGTAGAACTTTACATCTGTTAGTGCGAACTGTATATTCAAACTATATATAGACTGAACTGTTTTGGAAACGTTTTAATATCTAAGTGCTCTCTCTCTCTCTTTCTCTCTCTCTCTCTCCTCTCATTCTCTCTCTCCTCGGTCTCTTCTCTCTCTCATCTTCTCTTTTCCTCTCTCTCTCTCTAAGTATGGGCGACCAGCCTCAAAAACGTATCACCTGCGGCTGCCTTTATATACGATTAGTGCCAACCGAATCTCATGTGCAAGGGTTTCAATGTATAAGAGAGAATATGATCATATTAATCTTTTTTTTTTTTTTTGCCTTTTTTTTTTTTTTTGCGTTTTAGTATGCTTTTACATGTATGAACTTAGGGAGCTATGTTCCAGAAATAAATACAGGGGGGGGGGGGGGGGGGGCGGGGGGGGGGGGGGGGGGGGGGGGGGGGGGGGGGGGGGGGGGGGGGGGGGGGAGGGGGGGGGGGGGGGGGGGGGGGGGGGGGGTCTGGGGCCTTATTGAATTCACAATCGAAACACGCCTAAAAAAATTTTCTAAGTGCCACCAATGACCAGTCAAATTTTTAAAAAATTTGTTCATTAATCAGCGCTAAATTTTAATTTTGTTTTGTTTGCGGTTTCCCGACGCCCAGTATTCGTTCCGACTGAAATTTTTTATTTGTATTTACCGGTGATATTTTTTTTTTATTCGATTTATGTTGCCGACGAACGACAACGATCTTATTATCTTGCATCTAACGTCAAAACTTTTTATCGACATTATGATTTTTTTTCAGTTTCCGAATAAAGGACTAAAAAGTATATCCTAGTTTTCTAATACTGTGTCCGCCGCGCTCGGAGCTGTTGAAACACTTCCAAATACATGATGTTATACAATCGTGGTGAATTATAAAATCCTGGCTTATATCAAAAGTCTCATTTTAATGATAAATGATAGTTTATAAAGTAATGAATTGAATTTGCTTTAGGTATGAAATTGAGCATAGGGGAGGAGGTTGAAGGGATTGTAAAATGCATATGGAAAGAGATTTCATATATCTTTACGGGACCGGACAAAAAAAAAAAAAAACCAATGGATTCAACAGACACTTGTCGATAAAGATTGAGAAGGTTATAATATGTAATGCATATTTTGTATAAGACACTTTTCTCAACATGTTTAGCCTCAAGCAAGGTGTTTATGAATAAAACCAGAAATTTCAAGTGCTGCACTTCGTGCAATTTAAGATGCATTATACATGTATGCCTAATAGAACTGGTGTATAATATGAATAATACGCAGAATAATTTTGCTCCGCAGAAAGCATCACCAATGGCGGTAATATAAACGTTCGGTGACAGATTTGTATTAATATACATAATGCATTGTTTATTTTATTTTTTTTGTTTTGTAGTAAACGCTAGTGGAACATTCAGATTTGTGGGACGTTTAAAACATGAACAAGAGAGAGAGAGAGAGAGGAGAGAGCGAGAAGAGAGATCGAGAGAGAAGAGAGAGAGAAGAGAGGAGAAAGGAGGGAAGAGGGAGAGAGAAGGGAGAGAGAGAGAGAGAGAGGAAACTAAATACTGTGATAGAAGGGAGAAAAAGCAATGATTCATTTCAGTTTTGTGGTAAGAATCCGGTTCTTGTAATCGTTCAAGCGATCGTCAGTGCTGTCTCAATCACTGATCATTGAAGATGGCTTGCTTGTCCGGTGAGAACCTGATGTCCGACGGTAGGGTATATGCACAACCGGAAATATTTTTTTTAATCCAAAGGTTTTTGTAAAGATATTGCAAAAGCTACATTGCATAATAGAAGTATTAGTTCTATAATTTGTTACTGGGGAACAAGGTTTTAAAGAATAAATATGAAGATACAGCATTGACAACGAAGAAAATTACACTTTTTTCTCATTCAAAGAATAGTATTTTTTAATGCCTATATGTTAATGATTTGCACGTACTAGTAATTTAATTTCTATATGATGTAGCATACCAACTGCGTGATATTTACCGAGTGTTTGCGAGAGCGTCAAAACGGTCATTGGATTAAAAAAAATATGGACCAGAATTAGTTTACTGGTTGGAGCGTAACAACCCCCCCCTCCCTTTGTCTGTTTGAAATGTCAAAAACAGCAATAATTTAATAATTTGAAGGTTAAGATAAAAAAAAAGGTAAATTAATGTAATTTATATCATGTTAGTTTAATACTAACTAAGCGACACATCAATATATATAGACTGTTGTATCATCATCTGGACTGTTATATCATCATT
>CAJDSM010036135.1:747-12991 GCA_903981925.1 Ostrea lurida | reverse complement strand
TGTTATATCATCATTTGGATTGTTGTATCATCATTTGGATTGTTATATTGTCATTTGGATTCTTATATCATCATTTGGACTGTTGTATCATCATTTGGATTGTTATCATCACCATTTGGATTGTTATATTGTCATTTGGATTTTTATATCATCATTTGGACTGTTATATCATCCTACAGGATACTTTCTCCAAAATAACTGATTGGACTGGCAAAGTTTGAACTATGTAAAGTTAATACGAGTTAAATTTACTCTTGGAAGTGGACCACATACAAATCTTTAACCTTCTGTCCATAGACACTGAAATTAAAACTCATCCCAAAGATAATAATCCCCCCCCCCTTTTTTTTTTGGTTATTGTCCTTCTTATCAATTGTCAGTATGTATACACACTGTGGATGCAGCATTCAAAGGAATATACTACCGTAATTGTTTCTTCATCAAAGAGCTATCTCACACCTTAAGAATTGTTATTCAAACTCCAGGTACTCCATAAATGGGAATCAACCTCATAACGTAATTTTTGCTGACATGTGGCACGTCATTCTTAAAAATCACCCCCCCCCCTCCACAAAAAATACAGAACGCGATCCATTTCCCCCATTATGAAGACTGATAACTGTGAGGGTGGAGAGAACTTCTTTGTTCAATTGTAGACCTTATTTATCTGACTCATTCACCACTTTTTATAAATAGCCAATTTCTCATAAAAATTTCCCAAATAGCTGTAACATATTTATTCAGTGCATGAATTTGTAAAGCATCTGCATGCTTGATAAGACAGACAATGTACTTGACTGGAAATAATGTTTGCATCAATACTCATAAAGCTCCTCTATCTATGAAATCCCCTATAACAGTGCCAATACGTTCACATCAATCCCTTCTGTGTCAGCCCGATTGTCTCAGCCTCTCCACTGTTCAATCTTACAGTGATGCCCCTCATTATCTCCCACACTTTAATAAAAAAATCGATGACATCAAAATTTCAAGGTCAAGGTAAAACAAGCCAGACTGAATAACACAAGAATGCAGAGAGTACTAAGAGAACGCATTACATTTGGCGGTGAATTCTATTTAGTTCATAGCGTACCTAAGATTTTATTTTGCAGGAGGGGTCACGTGCTAAATCAAGGGCTGAAGTGAAACAAATATGTAAATGCAATTATATATTTATAATTAATGTGTATATATAACATTTGGTGGAAAATAAGTTTTTTGATTGATTGGCGTGGTTATAATTAAATAACACTTGCTGTATTTAATTTACAAGTGAGCATTTAGCGGTATACTTCAATTTTCTACATTCTCTGTTAAATTTATTCAAAACTTGTACACACAAAACAGAATTGAACTGATGTACTATTTGTATGTATAGATAGCATTTAGCGGTGGATGCGACCGTTGATTTGCCTCACATACTTAAATTGCTTGTATCAAGGCTTTTCATATCTACAAGGGGAAGACGAACTGTCGAGTTTATAAAACCATATATCGTATCTCAAGAAAGGTAGCCTCAAGCCTTGTCCTTTTTATTACGGAAAATTAATCAATATATATCCCAACTAATTACGTCTACACAACTGATCATTTCGTTATCAGGGGCCATTGTACATCATCTTAATTCTCCAAGATATCATATCCAGGTGCCGTCTTACTATAACATATCTTGTGGCAATGAAATCAAATGTGGAAAAGCCAATCTTTTTCTCAGATTTGGTTCGGTATGAATAAAGTGGTACTTGAATCAGGCCAAATTATCAGAATTATAACAACTCGTCACAATCACACACCGCATTATTTTAGCGAGGATTAGTGAGGATTTATTTTCGCATTATTTGCGAGAGTGATATTAGATCGCTAAAACTGAACATCACTAATTTATTAAATGTTGGGGGTAATATCTTTCCTGGAATCAAAGATTTGCTAAAATTTAGCTCTCCCTATCTCCCTAAAATATATGTTGCAACATTTTTCAAAGGGGGGGGGGGGCCATAAAAATGACATACCAGGTAAATATCATTAGCCGACCACTGTATGATATTGCATGTGACATAATTTATCTGCCACTCCATTAGGGTATACCTCATCATTAAATCCACATTAGTTTTGCTTTGATTTCACAAGCTTAAAGATACGAGATACAAATTATAGATTACATATTCAAAGTCTAATTTGAATTAAGCTATTAATGCACATTAAAATCCTTCATGTGAATGTATACTTGGAATTAAATCCTCGGTTTGGACAAAGCTTTTATATATTTAGTTACTTATTCTTAAACACCCTATGACGGCAGTGATTGATGAGCTGCAATGAAGATTTTCAAAAGATTGCTACAAATTATGTAAACTTCAAAAGTGAGCTGCCAGAGAGATTTTGAATAGAGAGTTTTATACACATCAACAAAGAAATGATGCAGCAAATTAATACAGGTGGATGCCTCTATTCATCTATTTTGTATAAAGATCTTATTCTCATTCCAATGTCTTCAAAGCTTAACATGGTTTATCTACCGATTATTCAAATGTTTTTCGGTATGTTCATGAAATTAGCAGTAGATCTACCAGATTTAGTCAAGATAATTCACTCTATATCCAGAGGGCATATTATAGACACAATATTTCAAAAGATCTTATTCCATTTACCATTCCTAGTTTTTTTTTTTAAAAAGCTAGTATTTACGGTGACTTATCATATTGGGAACTTTTAAATCTGCTTTCTTCTTTAAAAAAAATTTTTTCATCATGGAAAATTTCCTAACTTTAAAAAAAAACCAAAATCAACAAGACCCTTAATTTGTTTTTGTTTTAGTTTTTATGTATGTATAGATATTTTAAATAGGTATGTAACAACTTCACATACGAATTTATATTGCGTCTTACAGTGTATAATACGAGTGTTTTCAGAATCTCTATGTGAACTACAGTTGAACATATCTTGAACTCGAAGACCAGGAAAAAACTTTGAGATATCCATGGATTTGAGATATCGAGGGTAGAAATGCTTAGAAAATAAGTGACTGGGATTTCTGAAGCACTTAGAAATAGCCATGGTATTTGAGATATCAGTGTTCGAGATATCGAAGTTCAACTGTTATTAAGTTCAGAAATTAACTGTGCAATCCTGTATAAATTTTTAAGGACATTACTCATATCATCATTGTATTATCAAAACATATTTGTTCTACTTCAAACTAAATAAATCAAGATTTTTGAATAATTACAACAAGTGAAACTAATTATACACAGAATTTCAAGGACAGTGAGTCCCCCCCCAAAAAACCCCACCTGAGATTCATTTCTAATCATTTATTCAGAGTTCAATGATAATAAGTCACATTTTAGTATTTAATTGAAAAGATTAAAAAGTTGGAGCTAATTATAATGCGTACTGCATGATGAATTTTGATCATTGCCTCCATCCACCTATGTTTTGAATGACGAATGACAATTATCTTCAAAAGCAAGCTAGCACCATTTTTTCCCCCCTGAAGCTGCATGATAACATTACCGTGGTAATCGTGAGAAAATGAAAAGGTGTACAATGAACAAATCAAAGAGGCTAAAAATAACCACTCCAAAGCCGTCAAAAGATGGGCATCTTGGGTCTTAATCAATGTTCAAACAGCATTCAACATCTTCAAACCAGAGAGTAGCTGATACTGCACACAGCCAGGGATTAAGTCTGATGGGAAACTGTCGAGATTGATCTGGGGGGAGAATTCATCATCACCACCTTCGTCTCCATGGGGACCTACAAACTTAGTTCTCTTACAGGACACGCCAGGAAAACATTTCCACTCTTTTAACCTTCCTTGACAGAAGATCACCTGAGTGCACTCAGTGTAAAAAGGGCAATTGTTATTATGCATCATGTCAAAGTTTCTAATAAATGAAATATCTTGTACACCAGAAAATATTAGAGGCTGTATAACCATTTCATGCACATACATGTAGTGAATGTGAACCTAGCGATGCTCATTTAACAGATATGCCCTTTTGGGAGGGGGGGCCTGCTGTTTCCACAAGTGCAGTTAATATACCCCACCGTATTCAGCCTGGTCCCTAATATACCAATATAACCCCCACCGTTACCTTGCGTCCCTAATTACAATACCCCACCGTAAGGCCTTTGTAATCCCTCCCTAAGGTAATATACCCACCATAACCATTGGTCCCTAATTACCCCCACATAAGCTTGGTCCCTAATATACCCCCACCATAACCTTGGTCCCTAATATACCCCACCCTAACTTGGTCCCTAATTATACCCCCCCCATCTAAGCCTTGTCCCTAATATACCCCCACCATAACTTTGAGTCCTAATTCCCTCCCACATATTTCCCATAACCCACCATACAGCTTGGTCCAGGTTAATATACCCCACCGTAACCTTGGTCCCTAATATTACCCCCCCTCTAAAGTGGTCCCTTTAATATACCCCCCACCGTATTTTTTCCTTTGGTCCCGCTTCACAGGCATCCCCACCGGTCAAGCTTGTTTGAGTCGCCTAATATTATAACCCCCCCACCGCATATTCCCTGCTTCCCTATTAGTGGGATGGAACCTTTGCGACAAAATCTGTCAACTATCTGTAATTTTTTGACGATCATCACTCACACCTCACTGCCCTATAACATTTCTGGTCAGTACTATGGTCTATCTCAGTAGTGCTACTGTTCTCTTTCAAATGATTGTCTTTAATGATGAAAATATGTACAGCCCACATACCATATATACACAGGCTCGGGATACCTCAGATTCTGTGAGCGCACATCGCTGGATCAATCAACACTGAAATCATGCGCTTATAAATTCTAACAATTTCAAAAAAGCAACTTGTAACTTCATATCTGAACTAGTGTGTGACATTATAAATTCTCCTGGCTCTCGCAAGTGCACTCGCAATCGTGGTCAACATTTAATTATATATCATTGTACTGTTGTCAAATAGGTCACCCTCTACCGTCTTTTGAGAGCTACACAGCTCGCTCCTGTGTACATTCCCTGACCTATGGACTAGAATTAAGTCAAATCAACAGCATAATATTAGATGGGAACAATGATGGGCTATAACTTGTATCAATTCCGTGGTATATTCATACTGCACACAATTTATATGACAATGTATTGACGTTCATAAGCTGTGCTATTAACCTGACTTAATTTTCACACAGCAGAAGCAGCTTAGAGGCGATATCATCATATGCCCCACGCATCGACTCGTCTATCAACCAACATTAATTAAGTGAGAGAGCAACGTGGTGTCTACATCATATATACACTTATCTCTCGCGCGTACCGCGCGATTCTCTCATATAACACAAACAAATAGCGTGCTCATACCCTGATGACAATACTTCCCCTAAGCTTCTCTAGTCTGGTTCTCCTCTCGCGTTTGTTAGAACGAATGCGTGTTTACATTAGCCTCAGCCTCACTCTCCAGCTTATCTTTATCAACCAGACCACGTTTCCCCGTGTCTCTTTGCTCCCTCACTGTTCTCTCTTCCGTTGGTCTTTTTGTCATCATTCAATTGGATCGGAGTTACGCTTACAAAACCCACAAATAACCATTAATAATTTTTATTTTCCTTTTCTCCCGGTATAATGTATATTTTCCAAATTCACATGCCGTAATAAAATAACCTTCTTACATCCTCAGCATCTTCTTGACTTAAATTCCACAGAAGACGACAAACCATATCGTAGTAAGAATCCACTCTACCATCATACACACCACAGGATCTTTTGTAATTTAAACACTTCTTTGATGATTTGATCAATGAATAGTTTCCCTTTATAGTATAATTTTTTAAAGAGATGCAGTTTAAAAAATTCCAATTCACACTCGAGCTGAATTTTAATGGAAGATAAACTCCATGTCACTTCGGCTTTGCTCACTCTAATCCAATAACAGGCCAACAATATGCTTAAGCCGGGCCTCCCTCCCTTTCCCAAGTTAAATGCATTTGCAGTCAAATGAACTCATTGATCTGTAACGACTTCTTGGGAGTCAAAATATTGTGCAATTCCTGTGATATTATCACTCAGACAAAACCAGGGATCTTTGCAACAATTTTGTATTTTTGTTTTTGTTTAATCCCCAAAGTGCCAAATGCAAGACTGGGCCCAGTATCTGCATCAACGCCAACCCTCGAATAAAGACGAAAACTTCTCACTTACAATACCACGATGTAAAAGGCCTTTCTCCATGAAAATCTCACCTCATTCAGCGTCCTATCTCCAAATATCGTCTACTTCTGACGTTCTCTACCAATACCACAACGCCACAGTGAACGGTAGACAAAGTCATTACTCGTATATCCAGCCAGTACAATACACAGCACATTCTCACGCGACACTCGTGCCATCTACAAAGAAATTAGACCATCATGCCATAACACATAATTGCATGTGATATTCATTTCCATACTAAATATTGATTGCCCTGCATATGTATCTCAGTCGACCAATAATTGATGTGACTCAGCGCCCATCCTCAATTATATTAATATATATCTCGCACTGAGATATGAATTTTGTAGACTCACCCCTTCCTTTCCATTTGCCACGCAATTTCTAGATACCATGTGCCAAAATGAACACATATATATAGTTATATAGTGGCAAGCCAGTCACGCTGGCGCTATGTCCAGCTTCCCTCTCGTTTGCCGGCTCTGTACCTCTCAACTTTTACAGCTCGTGCGCGAGCTCTAATAGTTGTTTACACTCTTCCGCCCTTCGATCACTACCATCAACTCACCACTGTCTATACGATATAGCTGATCCTATATAACAGATATAATGAGAGTCCATCTTAACGCATCAGTCGAATATTACTCGTAGACTCTACTCAATTACATAGTCACAGTGACTCATGATTACCACCTGACAAGGGATTCAGCGGAATTATACTCAGAAAAATAGTACCAAGGACACACTGGCCATACAGCAATTTTTACGAAGTTTAAAGGGGCAATACAACACGAACTCCATTCAATAAAATCTCACAGGACAACTTAGGAAACCAAAGACAACGAATTTGTGGATAACGCTCAACAATACATATACAAAGGCATTCACATATGTCACAATCTGTACAGAACAATCACTTCCATACCATACTCCAGTTATTAACGGCGTGAGCCGTCCTACAGTATTTACACCAGCGGCGTAACTACATCACATCACTACGCAGCTCACGGAACTAGTCGCGTGTGCGTTCTGACGAAAACACAATGTGGAGAGTGGGTGTGCGTGAGGCATTAGCCATCTTGAGCGTGCGCATCAAAAACTCTCAACGTTCCATGTTTCTACGGCGTGAGAGCGAGAAGAGATGATATAGCCAGAATACATAATACTCTGCTCTAAACGCATCCATACGTGTGAGTGAAGAGTGCGTAGTACACTTATACACTTAGATGCTGCGAGCGATATCTCATATATACGTTTAATAGAATCATATTCGCAGCCACAGTACAAAAACGCTCGTCCACCTCGAGTCCCCACCTTGATGGACGCCACTTGATATATAACACATAGAGCGTATGTATTTTCATATAAGCTGGCGATATATATCTATACTCGGCATACGACTCCATATAAGGGGTCGCGTAATTATAACCACACAGTAACAATACGCATAAAGATTGGTGGTTTCAGTGCTCATATATATATATAATATCGACTAATAATAGCGCATCATTGAATATTAAGGGTATCAAAAACCCGAGGACCGAGCATTTGCGTAGTCATTATGATCTCAACCACAATTGAGTTAGATGGACTACCTGAAGGTAATATTCTTCAGAGCATCACTCTGTTACAACACAGAAATTTAAAATTATTTCTGATAGATTTACTCTTCACATCGAGGAGATTTTCGAAAAAATAAATGAAGAAACTGTCTGTCCCTAAGGGTAACAATACTACCTAATTGAAAGTGCGAGTAATATTGATGGGCATTCTGGTCTGTTTCTTGTCTTGGAATATTTATACCTAGATTATCACTCTTGCTACATCCATCTTCATATGGCATCGCTCGTCCTTCTCCATTATCATCGTCAACAATGTTATCATACACACATATATACATTATGTCACACCACAATCTCTTGCGACTTCCGCTTCTTCCATGTTAATAATAGAGAGTGCAATGGCGACAGGTGAGTGTTATACACAGTATTCATATATATATTATATACATATATACAAATTTCTCGGATATTTCTCTTTCAATACTGGGATCTAACCTGCCCGGCCATTCAATATAACAGTAGACCCTCATCATTTGACTCACTTAAGAAGACGGCCACCACTCATATTGTTATCATGCGATCCAGCGTGCTAATCCACGCCTATAAGCTAGTTCTTCTCGTAATGACTCACCGCCAGAATCGGCAATATGCGGGTGCGCATGTGCCGCCGCTGCTATACTGCCTCTCTCTCTCCTTACCATCAATACTCATGATGATGGCTTTGGCTTGTATGTCTGATAGGCATGATCCCGCACAAATTGGCCATGGTCCATTACCTGTAATCCCTCCTAATGTCTCAGAGTACTCGTGGAGGGACAGCGCAAACTCCGCACCGGCGCTTGATAGCAGCGGGATGCTACTTGCGTGTCGAGAGTGAGACTCCTTCTCCCCTCATACGAAATCCTGTCATGCTGCAGCGACTAACATGTATATCAACATGAACTCTGCCTCAGGTACCGTCTTCTTGACAGTTCGCAGTGTACTACTCAACTTTAAACGAATACATCCTCTCGCCTCTCATATTCCTACAATGTGCGAAAGCTTTTACAGGATCATCACACTCTCTCTCAGAAAGCATGGTTTCAACATTTTCGAAAAAAGTAATACAAGCTTCTTTCAATTATTCTTTATATGAAATTTCTTTTTATTTTTCCCGGACATACATCGAAAACACTCTGTTCTGGTGTGCCCCTTATAGATCACACTCGAACATATACCATAGAGATACCCGTGTCTGCAGTGCATATCTCACTCCTCGACGTTCCCAGCCCAAACGCTTAATCCTCTCGCGTCTGTTTATTGCAGTGCATCGACTTTAGTGTGCTTCCTGTACACTTACAAGTATCCAGGCGTGAACCATATCGTACGTCGTACGAACTATCTCCTGTCAACCGCGCTAGATATCAACTGCGTGCTAATGGGGTCTACCCTCTATCGAGAAAGCCATAACTATTTTACGAATATTTGACGCAATGAGCACTCACTCTATAGCCTGGTGATATTTACATATGGGTCATATAGGAGCAATATCTGCAGGGTACCATGAGAGAATGCATGCATCTCTCAAATAAACAGTTAACTTCAAAACACAGACAGAAGACAGAGCGTGTGAGTCTCCCCGATCCCATATTTGAGTTCATTATGAGAGAGAGTGGCCTCTTCTAATATCTGCAAATGTCTTATATTCAGATCACTATATATATGTGTGCGCCTACTCGTCGTAGTCTTCAATCCAAACCGAACACGTATTGCATCTACGCCGTGCACGCTGATCCCAGACTCCGCTAGTTCGTAGATCTCCGATTACAATAGACTGTGGACTCTCATATACTGAGAGAGAGAGTGGAACTGAATATATAGAATACCTCTCGGTAATTCTCTCTGCGTAGTGCGAAGTCTCTAATTTACTTATCCCTTCATATCTACCATCTGCACACACTTAGTGAGTGAACTCTTCTCTTGCAAACGCAACCTTCATGATTACCACGTCCAGCATGATTGAACTTCATGCTCCATGGTGTGTAGTTATTTTATTACACTGCTCCTATGACTTTTTTGTGTAATTTCGATCGGGGTCTTTGTATCCAATGGAGATCCTGATCACACGTTCTCAATATTTCTATATTTTGGCGCGACCTTATTCTCCATTTCCTGCTCTTTCTCTCTCTCTTTTTAACTCCGACTCTTTCGCGTGCGTACACGGCGAGATATATGTGCGCTAGAGAGAGAGAGGCATGGGTCTGCCATATATTCACATACAGATTACATCTACCATCTCCATATATCACAAAACAAATATATCAATGAGCATCAAATGACTTTATTAAGAGCTTGCTCTTGTCCTTCATCATAAATATAGACCAACTAGTATCGATATACATGCCGATCACTAGTCTGTTACAGGACTTACTCTCATACTAATAAACCGCTTCCAGACAAATTGCTCTCTATAGCTGCTTATCTTCATTACTATAGATATATATATATAATGGACATGTCTTCTGAGAGAGCAGTGTGAGCATAGTGATCTCTCCATTTACCCGTGTGTACATACAGCTCGTGCGTGCGCCGTGCAAAGCTCCTGGTCGTTTGGAGACTCTTAGAATCTCTATTTTTGCAAAGAAAACAACTTTTTTCATGTATTCCGCGGAAAGAATCAACAAAAAAATTCATATTTAAAAATAATTGTAGAGCTGTACTTACTTTTTTTCGAAGGCGGAACTGTTGCTTCTTGACATGCTGCTTATCGAATCATCTAACTAAAATTTTGGTGTATTGAGCTACCTTAAGGCATGGACTACGTTTTGAGCTAAAAATTGTTTACATTTTAGATTTTCATTTTTAATGTATACAATGCTCACTTATGGGTATTTCTAATGGTCCAGCAAAAAATTTGAACTTTCATTTGTTGAGTTGCAAGTGGGCTACCAGCATGCCACATCAGTTCTTCGCTATGATACAACCTCGATCCCCATGTTTTTGTGTTACCAGTATCTTTGTATAATATGCTAGTAGTAGCTGTCTCCATTTCAAGCACATTTTTTTTCAAATAAATCAGTTTCTAGCGTTTCTTACATCTAATTTATGTTTTAACACATCGGTATTTCTGATGAAGCAATACTTTTATGTAAATGTAAAACAAGGATTCGAGCCTTGTTTACATTGCAACGAATTGTAAGTGTTTGTATCTCACTTGAAACACCAAATGACGGTTTTCAAATTTTTGGCTGACCATAAGATATACCCCAAATGAGCATGTAAACATTAAAAATGAAAAAATTTAAAATCTAAACATATTTAGCTCAAACGTATGTTTCCATGCCCCTTTAAAACCAACCAGTCATATTTCTGGTAAAAGTGAAACTGAAAGTAAGACTGATACCTTCATGTGGTGTCATAACATTGTTTATATTTGAATAATTGTACTCAATAATTGGCCTTGATTTATGACCTTCCTGACCCAGAATTCACACTCTCTGTACTGAAAGCAGGAGAAATCATTAGGAAGGGTGCTTTTTATTATATCAGATGTCCACAACCTCAAAATAGTTCAATATCGAAAACTGTCTATCCTGTCGACAAGGCTGATAAAAAATTGTCTGGACTGATAACTTGCCAGAAAACGTCACTCCAAATGACCACTTGGGAGAATCAGGCACGATGCTACGATTATTTTTTAGCTTTGAATCAGGATGCACGGGTGAATTTAAGGTTACTAATAAAAACAACGTGGCTGTGTGGCCGATCAAATTTGTTAAAAATTCTCGACCCAGCAAGAAAAGACTGGTTGGGGCAGCTCAATCCTAAAGCGTTCACTTTGTAACGGGGAAGTCGTGAGTTTGAACCCCACGCATCGCACCTATGACATGATTGCTTCTTCCGTCTCTACATGCTCAGTAATCTCATTGACAGCTTTCAGATATGACCTTATAAACAGAGGTCCTGTGTCATGATAGTCCTTGGAACACTGAAGAGCTTTCACAGCTCTTAGTGAGCACTAAGCGTATAAGGTATGAATCTGTTTTACTTCACCTACAGCTGGTAAGGTCTAAATATGAGTGAAAAATTCTCAAAAGAACATAAAACAAACCAAACAACCCAGTAAGAAAAGAAAAATGGCTGCACCTGGACCACTTTAAAAATTACAAGGGCACCCATGGCATTTGTGAGTCCCATGGCATTTGTGAGTTCCAAGATGATCGATTGGTATCGATAAATCAACGGAGTTTAGCTGAATAGGAGAGGGAGATGGATTACTGTTAAAAAAAAAAAAAGAAAGCAATTTGGTGCATTTTTTTTCTTCCTGTGCAAAATATGGTATATATCTGGTCTAACAAAACTTTGTCCAGTCTGATACAACCTTTACTATTATGTCAGACCAATTGTCTACACGTGCAATTATTTTATTCCGACAGAAATAAAAATAAATNATACTTTGAGAACTTGGTCAATTAAATACACTGATTAGATTCTATATAGTTGAAG
>CAJDSM010036131.1:11341-27176 GCA_903981925.1 Ostrea lurida | reverse complement strand
CTTGTTTTTAAAGTTGGAATCAGGGTTGGCAAAACTACCGGCATTATCCATAATTCCATGCCGCTGGCAAATCCGTTTTTACCCGGTAAATTCAGTAATAGCGCGCAAATACTGGTCAATTTGAAATAAAACCAACTCTGGAATTTATATATTTAACTGTTCTTTGGTTAAGTTTTAACTACCTGTCAATAGATCCCCTATCTGTAAAATTGAAGATTCCATTCCCATACTGAATTATTGAGTTTAAGAGTGTTTTTTCTTAACTTACACCTTATTAATTTACCAAATTTATTACACAAATTATTTTTTAGGGCGTTTTAGGTAATTTGAAGTTTGGCTATGTACACTTACCTAAAAACAAGTTTTAAGTCTTAAACGCACATACAACTAAGTATGGCGAGTCAGGCAATGCTGGCAGATGTCTTTCACTCTTTGTCTTTGTCAAAACAACACCGAAGAAATTCCCGATTTTATGCTGAATAAACTACTAGGTGATATTGGTAATGTCTTGGCCTGTACAGGCAAATAGGAAATACAGCAGTTCCATTATGAACCAAAATCTTACCACGTAAATGTATTGGAGATAATGAAACCATACCATACTCATGTCATAACTTGATACCCCTCTTTCCTTTCAACTTCCTTTTTTGGTGAACAGAAATATTTTGATATTCTTTTATTTGCTTTCATTCTCTGTTAATCCACTCGTCTAAACCCACCCTGAAAAGTTGACCATTATGCGTTGAAACTGTTGTTTAACAATTAATAACCGTAGGTTTCTTATAACTAAAACCAGGAGCACCATACCACAATGGTATACTTTTTACCATATGATGTATGATTTAACTTTAACCAATATTATTAAAAAATTGTTAAAATTCCTCTATCTTAATTCTGCCTATAGGAAGGTAATATCAAAAGATTCGAACTGTTAAAATAATGTTTGCAGCTAGCTATAATTTTAATCCTGGAAATAATTTGATTAACCCTCAATTTTAATGTTTGATATAATGATAAAGATACTAATTAAATTTACTTTGATTTCATATTGAATTGTTGAAGCATAATTTACCTTTAAAAGTTCAAAATGTTGACCCAAGGAGTTATGCTCGTATTCCATGCCACTTGATATTATTTACCAAGTCCGGTAAAATACCGGTAAATAAGCGGTAAATACCAAGGGGTGGAATTTAACCGCCCAAACCCTGAGTTGGTTATGCAAGTAAATGGTAGACTTGACTGCTATGGCGATACCACGGCTGACCTCGATTTCTACTCATAACCCATTAGCTAAGTCAAGTCTGCCGGGAAGACCTATATTTTCCGATAAAATTAGTGAATTTTGTTTTTTTTCAATAAATTAAAAAAAAAATCTGAGGGTCGAGACTTTAATTTTAGGGTCGGTCGTGTAGCGGAAACTCAAAAGTTGTTAATTTTAAGGGCCTGAATATGATCAATGGTTATGTTCATAGTCTTATTGTTTTACATCAAAAGCTCGTGGCATTTAGAAGGGCGGAACATTTACATAGGAGTAATAGATATTATCCTTTATAAACGGTATATATATATGCAGTTCCTATTACTTGTTCATAATTATTATATATGTAACGATCATAATAGCAAATGGTTGCTGGTTTGTGTTACTTGCTTATCAATAGCTGTATATTTAATAAAATACATGTAATAAGAGGAAATCAACTTATTGAAAGGGGTGCAATCTGTCTGTGGGATGAAAATGAACTTTTCGATGAATCATGCACAAATATACATGTATTTCATATCACAATTTAGTGTGGGATTTATTGTTTTTTCTTTTTCTTTTTTTTTTTATGTAGATGAATAATTCAAATCCTTTATTCTATTATAGACAGGTATAAAAGAAGATTGGTACTGGTCTCCACAAAAAACACGAAGGAAAGATTTCAAACTCTGCTATCTTTGCATTTCTATCAGGAAAAGGCTGGTAATACTGCAAAAACATAGGGAAAGTAAGAGAAAAATTAGAGCTGAAATAGCGTAAGATCAATTTAAACAAACAACCTGTCTCAATTTTGATGACAAATGTATAAAGTGAGAGAATTCAAATTATAAATGCTTTGACAATGAGACTCTCGAGTAAAAACAATCATAACTGATCCCATCCGCCTTGATCCATGAGTGAAACAATTTCTAGGCCGGTTAATAAACTCAAATAAACCAAACTATCTACAAAATAGTTAAGAAAAAGTAAAAAATATACATTGGTGGCTACATTGCAGATCTCGGGAAATCAATCTTCCTGGAGGGAGAGAAAGGACAACATACATGCATAACTGTGTGGACCTGGAAGATGATAGCAGCTGATATTGAAAGATCCTCCACCCTCTAAGCTTTCCACCCTCTGGAGATCAACCACCCGGAGTCGGAGGCATAAACATTTATTTTTAATGTGAAGTGACTGATTTGGGTATGTAACATACACACTCACACACATCCCACTTATCACGACTAATACAGTAGCAAACACACCAAATTTACACATGTAAAACAAACAAAACTGAAATAGAAAAACATATCCGGACAGGACTCACCGAGGCACAATTGTGGACTACCTAACATATATAAAAGACACACAATGTGTTTCACATTATAAAAACACAGACAGTATCACTACCAGTACACATACATGTACATGAACAAAGTGCCCAGAAAGGATATGCACTTGCATGCAACAGCACCCATAGAATCTACACACATATGAAAGCAATACACATGCAGAAAACACAAAATCCCACACACAAAACAACACATACACACAAAAATAGACACAGGCATAACACACCCTACTTGCATCTAAGGCACGACACTTCAGATATATAGACACAAGGACACGAGCACACCACCACACACATCACACCACAAGCACGTTACACAGACATAATACTCCCATTATAGAGGACACAGTGCAAATATATCTACAACAAAAATATGACAGGCAAGCCATCCGGTTCGTTTCTATTCTCTATGCCTAGCACCGTTAGCTATTTTCACCCGATCATTATAGCATATTTTATTTACTCTATTTTCACCCGAAATTTTTTCAGGCTTTTGTTCTTTGTTTGACGTCTCAATGCTGTTGAGGGTCGCTGCACCGATACGGCGTTTTGAAAGAAGCTGGAATTTCTTGTTTGACATTCTATTTCCACTTCATAAGCAAAACAAAATGCCCTTGGAATACCTGTTTGACAAACGACTGAAATAGAACACATATACATATGAACGAAAAGAGAAAGCATGCAATATGTTGTGCTGTAACTGATTATACCGGAGGATGTCTCTTTGGAGGTACCATGTCACATGGATATTAACTTTGTTTTTTAACAAAAAGAGACTAAATTGTAACTGAAATCATTAATTTTCATTCATTTTAATTATAACAAACAGATAGCAAACATTATTTTTGTCACATTTGACAATGCTTATTTTTAAGACCAAAAGATTCACCCATCACACACTGGTGGTCAGCAATAGATGATGAAGTATGGATTCATGCTTCTCAATAATATGTCCTCCGAAGAGAACCTATCAGTCCAAGAAGCGTCCTGAAGTAACTGGTGAACATTCTATTAAGCGTTCACAACCCAAAACTCTATGCCATTCTGAATTGTGCACGTGTGCCTGCTGTTTCGATAAAGTGGAGCTATGAACTTGTTTATATCATATGTTTGTCATCAATTGGGAAAAAACAACTTGTGGGACATAATAGTTCAAAAGTACCTATGAAACTGTCTTATGTGTCTGACAAATGGCTTGAAGGACTTGTAATTTGATTACAAATTTCCATGCAGAAGTTACTGGTTATAAAGACATCTTCCAAAAAAAACTGTTGCCATTTTACACTAAGAAAATTGACCAAAGGAAAAATGATACCTAACCATACATATAATTATCATAAAATAATGCCAATCAGAAAATAAAGTAAAAAAATAAATAGTTAATTTTTATCCAAAACACCAAAAGATAGTAACGAATTAAATGGTCCCCGGAAGACTACCAATATTGTGTGATAGAAACACGATGAAATGTAATCAAATAAAGATTAAATCTGAACTCTGAAGTCCTCACAGGCTGAATCAGAGTATATCTCTTCTGGGAACAAATTTTCGAATAACAATGCTACATGATGCAACAGAAATGTAGAACAAAAGCGAATTACGTACACCTCTGCCATCTCGATTTATTCAAGAATCAAAAGAGACTGGATTGCCTTTACTATGTTCACATTGTGTCAGAGAAGACATGATGAGAAAAAGGATTTGTGTATATAATATAAGTCAAAGATTTTGTGCCTACTGTATTTAGAGATTGCTATGTGTTGTGTGATTGAAATAAAAGAGGTTACATAGACAAATTTACATTCACTATAGAATTGGTGACCGTCAAAAGATAGCAGAAAATTTTGATTAATCAGCGTACAATGTACTATTGGTATGGTGGCACATTAATTTAAATAATATAGTCTGAAATGTATATCAAAAAACTTATTATCTTCACAAATGGTGAATTTATCTCTTAAAAATAAAAAAAAGAGATATATGATTTCCCGACCTTGGCGAGTGAATATTTTAATTCCGTACGATTTCATTCTCATTGCCATAAGCACGGAGATAGATTTTTAGCTTTTTAGTAGTTACTCAACTATCATTAAATCACGTATTTGATTGTCTTTTTTTTTTCTATTTGCTCAAATCCTACGACGACTGTTGATAAGTCTGCCTTTCTTGGTGGTTACATTTCGTGCCTACTTTGATATATAACACTACTTTGTCGTCAATTTTCCGATTGTGAGGTGACCGCTCGTACGCGAACGTCACCGGTTCGAAGAAGCCTTGGATTTCTTGTTACTCTTATTGTTCGAACCTCGACCAAAACAACAACCTCTATTTTTACCTCTTGGCACACCAGATGGTTCACTGATGAAAATACACATTAATCTGTGCTTCTTACTGTATAATATACCAAGTTTTTGAATCCAAGAATGGCTCACAATTATGTGAATTCTAAAAGATCATTCCGAAAATGAAGAAAAAGTAGGGCGAGAGGTTTTTCCCCTTGCCGTAAGCCTTCATTTACATGGAAGTATATTTTTGTACGACCTGCTACCCAAAACAATTCTTCGATTTTTATTTTTTCTTGGTAAAAAATCTATAATTTTCATTAAACATCTTATTACCCTGTTGATACAGGTTTTAGCTATCAATAAATGTGACACATGGGGCAAAAGAAATTAATTTAGTTGAATGGTAGTTCTTTTAAATATTTTTGGATCTCAGATACTTCTTCCCTCCATGACCCAGATTACGGAAAGCAAATGTGTCCCGGAAACTTTGGACATCAGTTTACTTACGTGATTTTTATTTTAGAGAACTTCGTAATATGTATATTGAAGTGATAATGTCATATATATCTGACAAGTGATGGTAAGTATTCGGTGGTTTAATAAGAATTATGTAATTAATTTCGGAGATCGAGCATTAACAATGTCGAATTCGCATTGTTGATTTAGACATTTTATTTCTATCACTGATTATCCTGCACCAAACTTAGTTTACCATTATAATAAATATAGTGAATAGATCTGCATTTTGTCAGACCTCAGCTACGATGTTTATATTCTGTTTTTTTTTTTTTTTTTTTTTTTTTCTCTTGTTTTTTCCGATACCTCCGTGTTATAGACCCGGAACAAAGTATAGTCTGTGGTGGAAATATATATCTTGCCATGGTTTTATAATAGGTTTCTTTGTTATGTTGAATAAACGATACATCTCGCCCGGCGTGTGTATAAACACGTGTGGGCAGTTCAGACAGCGCCTGATCTGTGTATTGCTCGGCAATCTTATGGTCCGTCTAAATCAAAAGTCGTAAAGGTTGAAACAATCATTTTTAAGGAACGACTTCAACACAACAGATTTGCTTTTTCAATTAAATGCAATTATCTATGACATTTTATATACCCTCACTTCATTGGAAACAATTCCCATTTGAGAAGAATATGATGCAGCTCTCTCATAAATGAATACCTTTCTGCTTTTTTTTTTAAAAGATCATTTTTGTTCACTTGTCCTCTAGAGACACGTTTGCGTATTTTTGGGTTTTTTTTTCAGTAACCCCAACGATACTAATCTGGAATTGGACGTGTGGAAGTGTAACAAATCTTCTATCATTTTGAAAGAACATTGATCGTTAATGATAATAAATCGTATTGAATCGGTATTGAATCAATAGGTATAACATTACTTTCTTGTTGGCGTTCATTAATGTTTCTGCATATTATTGAAATTCAAATTTTAAAATAAAATAAAAATTTATTTCCTTCCTACCTACCCTATTTTTTCAGGAATGTTTCAACTTAGTGGAAACTTGTAACTACTTTTATTTTTGGCCTCACTGCAATGGTGAAACTTTTATCTTACAAAGCTTAGTAATGTTGATAAAAATATAATTAAAAAAGGTTTGGAAACAGACTGGTTGAGTAGCAATTTAAAAAATGTTTGTTCTAGTTTAAACAATTATTTATACTTGAGATTTATCTCTCAACGTGGCTTTATGTAATGAAACAGTGAGTAACTATAGAATCTGACATTAGTAATTATTTATGTGGACCGAAATGTCGTAGCGATTAGTTGCGAAATCGAGGGACTGTTTTTTTCGAGTCTGGGGATAATCAAACGAGCATCACAGTTTCTGTGTGAGTTATAGGGCGCGAGCTGACCATAGTGCAATAACAAGCAGAACCCCAATATACAGATTGCTTAATATTTAGATACTATACAGTTTAATTGTAGAAATTCATATGTAGATATTAATTTAAAATTCAGGCATGGACCTTTTTAGGAATATTACTTTAATTGATAATTCTTAAATGGTAGTAAGAATTTCAAACCAATATAAATCAAGTTATGTTCCGTATAGGTGGCATCGCAAGAATTTTTAAGCATGAGAATACTTCCTTGATATAGAAAAAAAACAATAATCCAATATGGATTGATTTGTGAATTGAACACTTTCAACTTGCAATCTTTTTGCAGTGAATTAAACGGCATATTATTCTGTACAAATTGGAATAAACCATAACATGTTTTTGGTGATTGTCTAAGGTTTAGGAAATATTCCAGAGTAATGAAAAAAAAGATATGAGTTAGTATATTTCTTGTGCTTTAAACTTTTAAAGATTGATTATAATATGATAAATATCTAATAATACGAATAACACCAACCAGTTCCGCCATACATTTAAATCGGACGACTAAGGTTTCTGCGTGCCGAGGTTGAAGCCCTAAGATTTGAAGCAATAAAAGTAATTTTATTACAATATTATCTAGACAAAATATATAACGTTGCAGTATGCATTAGATGCTTTAAATGTTTAGACTTACGTCACTAGCCGGGATTGTGGTGGTCATTTCAATGCTGCTACGCGCTTATAAACATGCATATAACTTCAATCACGTGCGGGACAAACTAGTCATGTTCGTTCGATTTAATCGTTCTAAATCTTCGGAGCATATCCGGTGCGGGCAGAGTCGATCTCGCAATACAGCAATATAACATGGTCTTTAGCGCTTTTCTGTTCCCTCAATTCACAAGTTGGCTTTTTAGAGACCATTCTGCGATTGTTGGTTTATATCCTGCCTCTGCATAGTTGTTCGGGAGAGAGATTACTACCAATCAGTATACAAAAGTACAAAGTGATCACTCTATGTCTGACATATAGACCTACATCGTACTAAGGTATCGCTGAAACTATTTACATCAATGCGCGGGAAAAACACAGCGGTAGGCGATGTAAAACAATATTGGCACAAAAAAATCACATAAAAAATACCCAAAAATATATATAACATAGGTTACTAAAAGATGTATTAAAATTTATATACATTAAAAATTTATAGTTAATATGGGTTTAAATATGAATATTTTGGGATCAGTTAGAGTGGATCATTAGAGATCCATTTTAACGTACCTCTACTCTAAAGCGATGATGGACGAACACGTTTGGGTGTTAAAATAACGTGTAAAAAGTAATACCTTCATACGATTAGAGCGAGGGCTGGGTTGTCGTAATAATAATAACAAGATATTTAACTTCGACTAGCCATCTGATAGATCAACTTTATTTTTTTGTGGGTAGAGTTAATATCGAGCCCCTATCTGGGGGGAAGTAGGTGGGCGTTATTTAAAAAGTATCGCACTACATACGCTTAAAGCATGCTTCTGTAGTTCGTATCGAATCACTGAACTGATAGTGTTTTATAGCTTTACTAAGACTGTCATTGTTCTATATTTAGATTGTGACGATAACAGATACCGTTACTTTTGTTTGACTAAGGACATCAGAGCGCTGGGTGTGACGGTAGGACAGAGGATGCTTACTCTATCATGACATAGACCTGATACTATCCCTTCAGCGTTGTCGGATAATAAACCATTGAGGGACTCCACCATCAAAATTCGCACCGTAATAGCTTTATCTGTCCTTTGAAAACTTTTTGTATGAAGTTGAAAAACTAAAGTGATAGGGTCTAATTGGAGATTCTTCAACAGCGAGGAATACAAGACTTGATGTATATATTGGGGATAGTAGCCTCATCAACAGATCTCTTTGTCTATCGTCGATTAATGATGAGTTGTGACTCCTCAGAACCCTCGGCCAGATCCTCCTCTCAAAAGTTTGAAACAAAGGAATCGAATGCTGTCAACATTAACACACATCCTCAACACATAAAAAAGTTACAGTCCTGTATTCCGCCTTAGTTAAGCATGAATCACACTTGATATTTCATATAGATATAATTCCACTATCGCATTCCAGTTGTTTTAATTACAAACAAGAGTTAGCAAGTGCTAGGATATGAATCAATTACAAGGAATTCTCCAAGTGTACATGTATCTTCATTCCTCATTTAATTATAGCTACCCTGCTGGTCATATTTGAGGGGGATATATCCTGTCCAAAATTGAGGATTCTCAAGCCCTTATCTTGAAAGGGTCCTCAAAAGTTCGAGAACCTCGCTCATTTAATGCGCGGAATTTGTCAATGACACTATGAATTTCTGTGGAAGAATCGACCAGTAACGCCTGGCAAATCTGAGGAAAGGATGCTTGAACACGTTTGCTGAATAGGAAGAAAAAGTAGTTCGGAGTCTTATTGATTAATCGGCCGTATTCCCATTTAAACGGGAAAATAAGCGTCTATTTATCTCGGTGTTTCTTAAGAACCAGATAGTGTAATGAGTTGACATAGACTACATTGCACAAAGTTTGTCACTGAGATTCCAGCTGATATGCTAGTGGACAGACATTGTGTCTTTGTTGTTATGTAAAGGTTACTATTTATTAATATTGTACTTTTAAATGAACATAGGTTTAACTATCCAACATCAGGGGAATCTACTTACAACATCTACTTAATTTACACAAAAGAATGAAACTTCTTCACAAATCAACCTTATTGTTCTAATACTTCAATATTCGAAGAATCAGCGAATCATTTGAATTACCATAACATCCACCTTTAGTTAGAGGTCCGAAATTGCATCAAAAAAAACCTTACAAACAAAGATACACTCGTGGTCAGTAAGTGCCTAGAAAACAGAAGCCTCTTCTGATTACTCTTTGACTAACAACTAACTAAAAAGCTATCAAGGAATTCGTGTTCAGAGCCATATCTGTTACTCAACTACATATTCGCAGAAAGTGGGGGTCAGTACGAATGTGGAATTTTCTTCAAAAAACTTCTTCATAAGAGACTTTTGGATAAACCTGATAACACCAAGAAAGTTTTCAAAAATCTGTACTGCATCAAAAACGTACCTGATTTCTCCACAACTTTTATACACAGAACGATTCGATCAGACAAAATTAAAATCTAGGCTTTTTCAGATTATAGGATGATTAAATTGCATTTTTAAACAAAACGGCGAACAACGAAAGATACGAGATTTTGTAGTATGTTGCAAACAAGAACCACATATTTTTGTTAGAAAACACTCTGATATGTAACACACCAAGTTCTCTGAAGTAGAATTTAAGAGGACATGCTGTGGGTTTCTTTGATAGATTGATATTTATGAGTCTTTTTGGAGACAGGTTTCAACATCTTGTAGGTATTCTATGGGCATAATTGCGCCCACCTTTTGGCAAGACTTAATTGTTTATATTAATGAGACAGAATTTTGTAAGAAACATGTATACGGGATTAAAACAAAAAACTTGCCGATTTCTCCATTAGTACTTACATATAGGTAATATGAGATTGATGGTGTTTATCAATTTACAATCATAATTTTTTACAATTATGTCCATCATTGATATATTCGCGCGAAGAACTCGACATAAGGACCCAAGTAATTTGACTATGCTGCTTAAATATTTGGATATTTTACTAACTTAAGTAATTGACTCTAGATGGCAGACATGACATCTAATTACTATTGAATAAGCCGTGAGTGAACTTTAACATTGGCAAATTGATACGAGTTTCCTTTTCTGATGCTAGTAATATTACACTATCCTCTAGTTTAGTGTGGTAGTATTCAGTTGATTCGATACGCAAGAGCATAGCCTATGGCTATGCGGACTTTTTAAAGCGAGGCCAAACGCACTAACAAAAAAGTTGATGGCTGCAGGGTTTAATAACGAATTCGTTTAAAGTATGCATTTTCGCAAAATCTAACGGTCGATATATTGAACTCCTTCGTTTGTGATTACACATCAATTATACTAAGGTTATTTGCACTGATTTTGTTTCTACCTTTGTTAGACTGGTCATTTTCCTACTAATTGACTACGTGCGTAATTCACTTTACTTTCATTATCGACTAAGGCTCAGCGGCTGGTGTGATCCCGGTCAGAGAGGGGTCTTCTCCTCTGCAACTTGATCCTACCTTTCTGACCCTTTGTCGAAGGTATCCGTTGTTAGCTCTAACCACTCGATTTTGTATATGTTCTGTTTAGATTATGACTTTTAGTCTTGATACATGTTTACTTCCGCCTTTTTTATAATGAGTTCTTTCAGTTGCTTATTACTACGAATTCTATTTGTAAATACTCGTGTTTTGGGACTCATGATGTCCATTGCAAATTTGTCTTAATTCGGCAATTTATCTTCGTTAACCATTATCCATCTCTCAAACATTTCTATGTAGTCACGAGCATCACTTCCCATTAAGATGATCAACATTTCCTTCCAGGTGCATTATATTTAAAGTTAATCAGAAAATGGAATATATGGATTATTCACATGGTTAAATTCCTTATCACTGCTTGTATATTATCAGATGTTTATTCCACTATCAGTATTGACAAATTCTTATCACACTTATATTCTGATCTATGTTTTACTGATACTTCTCATTTTCTCTGTAATCAATGGTGTAAATTGTACTGTATGCCATACTTAATGCATCAATATGGCTTGGAACTGTGGTATTTATATCTTTATCTTCCTTACCAGTTCTCCACACTGTACATTATCATGTAGCTGAAGCTGTCCAGATCTTTTTCCTGTTCATATCTACACGGACTCGCATGATCGGAGACTCCCCAATTCATAAATCATAGTACAATTCTGCATCGGAGGAACTGTCAAGTAAACGCATTTTAATATACACAACACACAAGCTACGGTTACTGTATTATTAACCCTGCAAATCAAAATTGTCATTAAATTAAACTACAAAACATGCGCAATCTAACATGAGTAAGCACATACTTTTCAGAAGTTACCTCCCTCAAACTCCATCCAAACGTAAAGAACGCGTCCTGTTAAGGTATATCAAGCTAACAACCTATTCAAATAACTATTATTTATCACATAATTTCTTTGGTCCGGAAATTTTAAGTATAGTCACTCTACAGTGAAAAAAAATCAATATAAAGTAGAACAGTCCATCGTACTGTGTTTTAGTATGCTGAATTTGTAAGAACTATATGATAAAGTATAAGTTTATAAGGTAATACTGTCTACATATATGTTTACGATCCTTTCTCATACAATAATTGTAAGTAGTAGGATTCTTAAGCCGTGACATAATAAAGCGCGGGGAAATTAAGTATTCCATTGAATAATAATATACTTATATATATAAATCATTCCGAGTTTACAGACAACATCAGACGGCCGAGTTTACGAGCAGACAATAAAAATAATTCAACCAGTCTTCACACTTATCTTTAAATATTATGAATTGTGGCTAATTTTATCTAAATTCAAGCGTTAAGCATGAAGTTCGAAATATAAAAAATGTCAAAATCTGTCAGAAAAGCCTGGCACGTGAAAATTGATCTTATAAAGGGCCGACTTTTCAATTTGTTTTTACTGTATTCATAATAAATTTTAATATTTGCATAAATTATATTATTTAGTCTATTTGTAATTGTCTTTATTATCATTAGGCATTATGATGTACATACTCGTATGCAAACATTCTATATGTATAGTTCGTGAGACTTACACCACTCTTTAAAGTTTGAATATCACCCCCCTTTTCACAACTAATCTTACACCCATTGCAATAACTAACTTTAAAGACCATACAGTTTCACAACTAAAATAAAAGTAACTTTTGAATCTTAACAAGAATACTTCCAAGTCAATGTTAGCTTATTTACATATCTCACACATCAGATCTAATAAGTGTTTATACATCTAGAGCAATGTAGAGATTACTAGGGTATGCAGAGAGAATGTAGGTAACAAGTCTTGCAACTTCCCCCAGCGTTACCCCCCGGTCGTTAATATTTTATTTGTTATAAATCGTAATTCTAATCCAAACAGTACTGAGTATACAAGCTCGTGAAGGTGATAATCAACCGCACCACACTCCAAACTCACCGATAAATAATATAGGATTAAAAAGGTCGTGTGGATAGTAAATTAAGAGAGAACTAGTATTGCCATAGCTATTTCCCTGCGAATCATCAGCGGCAGCTTATTCCATCCTCCCATGCTGACCCATGTCACAACGGAGTCGTGTGCCCGTGAATGACAAAGTATAAAGACTGATATTAAACAGGGATAAACCCCTGAGTAGTCAAAATATCTAGCTAAAAAAATCTGGATTCACTAAAAGCATAGAGATGGTATAGCATGCTAGGAAAGAACACCAAACTAAATCAGTAATATACTTTAACGCATCCACTGTAGCTATCCTTTGTACAGACATAAAAGCCAAGAAGTCGATTCATATAGAAATTCGCGACCTTCAAGAAAATTTTGAAAAATAGATGACTTTTAGAACATAATTGCGTTACGCTGACATAATCGAGCAACGGACGTTACAATTTGCAATTGCAACTTGTTGGCACCTACGAATTTAAAAAAAATCCGTGCTAATCCGCAATACAGCAATGTTCTATACCGTTAGCAGATAATTCATGACGGAGGAGATATAGATTAAAACATCCAACAAGAGAATCAATCGAATCGTGGTGACAACACAACATACATAGAAAGGAAAAGTCTTACACGAATCAGCAAGCATAGGTATTACAGTAATACACGTTCTAATACATATAAGCTCTATTGTAATAGCAATTAAGTACATGTAAGATACAAAGAACAAGTATTCTAAATGTGAAAGACAATTAATGCTCATATTCCTCTGGAGTCCTTTTATTTCCGAGTTCTTAATATTCCTTTATCCTTATGTTATTTGTTGATAATTCTTCTAACTCACAGATTAAATAATTTGTGGATCCCGTAGTACTCCGTAATTACTTCTAGAATAATTCTATATGAGAAATGCCTTAAAAAGTGTTTGTCCCTCATCAAGTACTAAACTAGTCGTAGCCAGTTCTATAACTAATAGTGCTATCCATATCAAGCGAATTGTATTATGGACTGAATTCATAAATACATAGAAGAAAGCAAGCGTTTCTAACCAAGGGAAGTATGTTGACGGAGATCAAAAAACATCTTTTTTTTCCGAATGATTTGTTTTTCCTAGTGAGGAGTATCTCTCCAATGGAATTTCTAAAACTGTCAAACATTTTGCCGAAACACGCCCAGAGGTGCGGTAATAACGGTCATTACTCTTAACTCCTGAGAGGAATGTAGTAGTAGTCATTTATCGGATATAAAAGATGTTGCAAACACAATGCAAACATTGCATCCTTCTTGGTTTTTTGTATTTAACTACAATTTGTGGAAACTATTTTCAAGAGAGTAAAATCTGTACTATAGCCTATACCATTGCCGTGTTAAGATTATCCACGATAAAACACAAATCCCCAGTGTGAGCATTGACCTCTTATACTCCCGCATGCTGATATCAGCAAAGGATGTGTCATATTGGATACCAAAACGGAAATACCAAGGCGTCCATGCAAATAACATTATGTTAACCCTTCGCAAAATTAAAAGCAGAGCCTCATAACATAACGAACGCACGTTAGATTGCTCTGTAAGTCGCATAATAAAAATTCTACGTAATGATCAATTCATATGTTTAGTCGCGAAGTGCAAGGATCTAGTCACATAGAATAAAAAAACACAGTTTGTGCTATAATGATTAGCGCGCACGTCAGATTTCAAGCCACGAATCTATCTTTTGCTGACACATAATTACAACTGAATTCAAGTTTAAAATAAGCGTCATGCCCAGATTTTAGCCTTTGTAGTATCCAAAATTGCTAAATGGTTACATATATGCCTTGTACAAGCCAGCCTATCTTTTATAAGTCGACTATTCCATCAATATGGAAAGTACGCTAGTTTACTGTATCAATCACCATCACACACCATTTCTCCTACCACTTCCACATGTTACATAAGGTAGCATCTATGTATAACTAGGCGGAAATTAACTACTGAGAGGAAATAATTGTTTTTAACCACAAGGCGGTAACCCACGGACCCCGTTTCTCGCTTTGTTATTGAGAAAAAACAGGCTCACAGAGGATAGAATGTGACCAGGGTTCACCATATAGATGAGTGAAATATTTCTCAACTCTGCTTCACCCCATGCTAAATAACATTTCTCATGTGGACAGAAGCCTACCTACCTGTTCACTGCTTAAGGCTGTGTCGAATAAATCGCAAGGTCCGGTGTACCTACACCTTCGATGTTTGCGCTATGTATTTGTATTGTGAGAAAGATGACAACACAAATCACATTTACGTCTGTAATACTTTTTTCGTTACTTCCCTATTTGATCTTTAATACAGAATGCTAGTGAATTATTCATAATATCAAAAAAAATAAGGCAAAAGCCATTTTGACCAAAAAATATCTTGCCCTTTTACCTATCTACGATCTAGGTGGTTGTAAGATTAGAGTAGGCATATACCTATCTGCATGGTAGGTAATGAAAACTTTGCTTGTGTAGGTCTAAGTCTAAATTATATCCTTATAAATACAAACAAAAAAAACACTGAATTGATGTCTTAAAAGTGTTTGACAACAAAAACAAATGTCGGAGTGAATAACCTATTTTTTGTGAAAATAACATATCGCTATCCTATCAGGAAACCGATCAAAAGAGTCAAGCATATACTTTATATAGAGAAAACATGTTGTTATAACATCATGCAAATCTATATACTTTAACACATAGTCCAAGATAGATAATAAGCTGTTTGATGCTGAATAAATGGCTTCTAAAAATCAGCTCAGAGATTGTGTGCAACTGCCTAAAAGTGCAACTACAAAGAATGAACCATTTGTCAATAAAGTACCTTGAGAATCTAATAGCAATTGAATTCAAGTTGACTATATCCTAGAGAAACTTAAACCTATTTATAAAGAGAAATATATCTTCTTTTAATTAAGGAGTTTAAAAGAAGTACTTGCTA
>CAJDSM010036130.1:0-10564 GCA_903981925.1 Ostrea lurida | reverse complement strand
AGTGTACTGTCAACAATTCTGGGTATCGGACGTCAGTGTACTGTACAATTCTGGGTATCGGTACGTCAGGTGTACTGTACAATTGCTGGTATCGTACGTCAGTGTACTGTATCAATTCGGTATAGTAATCAAGTTACTGTACAATCTGGGTATCGGTAACGTCATGTACTGTAACAATGTTGGGATGGTAACGTCAGTGTAGTATCACAACTAATCGCAATCAATTACCACACTCCAGCACATTCTACGCCTTGACACGGAAGCTACGCATTTGTACGGCCCTGACGCGGTAAGCCTGGATAGTATTTCACCGCTCGCACCATATCCTGGTCCGTGGCGTTAATGGAGGCCGTCTGGGATGCGACGGCCTCGTGTAATAACGACCCTGACTGGTGATCAAAGTGTGGTACTGTCGAATGCTGACGGTTCAATGCCTCGGTGTCTGCCCTTTTGGACCGTTGCTTGCGTACGGCATACTGACGTGGTCGTCCTCTGGAACTTCCGTCACTGATTTTCGTACGAGAACAGAATCCGAGGCTGGGTGTGCCTTTCAAGTCCCAAAAGTTTGTAAGTTAAGTTGTAATTGAGCAGAACATGAAATTCCCGCTGAAATCTTCCTAGATACGAAACATTGATTTTAAACTATTTACAACACAGTACTCGATAATTTGATCACTTTGGAATGTAAATTTTAATTTTTAGTGCTCGTATCTTTTTTAGACATCAAAAACCAATTTAGTGCTTTAGAGAGTATGCTTATCATTTTCCTTTGATTACTGAGGTGAATGACCAACGAAGAGTGTGTTTCTGCGTATTTAAATCTCCCGCTATCTCTCACCTGAAATCTCTTAGTATGGTACTCCTACTTAGGTGCTCTCAGATCTTCAGACTGTGAAAATATAAGTCTCTATATTTGTGTGTTTATATAGAAGTTTATTATATACCCATCGATGATCCGAGCGTTGATACTGTAAAATTCCCAGAGTGTGATCCGACTTTTCGGATCACCACACTGTTGTTTTCCGATTCCGTATCAGTATTCTCTGAAACTGATGATGTCACAATGCAACAACGCAACGTTTTTGTGGAAAATATCGACTGCGTCACAAACAAAACAGCGTTTACGCAACAAATGATTTGACGGCATGTTTGTATATTTTGATATATTTGGAACACATTTTTCTTATAAATGTCGGGGGTATATAATAAATTTATCATTACTACAGTAACTTGATCCGAAGAGTTGGATCACGTCTCGTTGACAGGCGCCGATCATCAGATCAAACTCGACGCTTCACGTCTCGTGTGATCCAATGATCCGTGCCTGTCAACGCGACGTGATCCGACTCTTCTGATCAAGTTACTGTAGTAATAATATATAATGTATCCCACGGTTACTCGTACTGTATGAGGTCATGTAACTGTATACTAAAGAGCTTTATATTGTATAACGTAGTTATCTAAGTGGTTACTGTAAACAGAAATCTATTTGTGGAGGCTATTTTCAGTAAAAATGGAATTACAAGGTTTTCATTTAAATTACACCTATGCAAACTATTTTCATAGTGAAGTAATTTTATTAATTGAAAATACGACATCGCATGAATAAACGCGACACACACGGTTTACAGTAGCTTACATTTAATCATAATTGATCAGCTTTGCTGAATGATATGGATCAATTTGTTTTGTTTAATATTTAAAATGTTAGATTAATGCATTTTTTTCATTCCAAGTTCATATTTAATTTATTGTGTTAGAAAAGTGTTTAGTTTAATACTGCGCATGGGGTTTGAATGTAAACTTTGATGTTATTTACTCTCATAAAAAGGTGGCTTTTGATTTGATTTTTAAAATGAGATTGGGAAGATCTGAGTGGGTTTTTATTTGATGTCTGTAAAAAAATTTATGAAGTGTCTCGGGGGGGGGGGGGGGGGGCGGGGCGCTATCAAGTTGACTATGGATAAAACGATAAATGCTTAGAAAAACACTGGAATCTCAATACAGCAGAACATTGAAGCTTTTAATAGTCAGTCCTCCTCTCTAGAGTTGTGCACAACTCTGTCCATCTGTCTGTCCGTGCTTGTCTATGGCATGTGATCACTTTCAATAGTAAGTTCCCTTGAAAATTTTCATAAATTATAGAGAGAGAAGAGACGAGAGCACATTGATTAGTTTGAGGGAACCCCACTCATTGTGTAGATTTTATTGCGGCACGATTATTTTTAGATTTATCGCGGAGCCTGTTTATTTGTGGATTTATTCGGACCTCGTTATATTTCTGGATTTATCGCGAGCCTGTTTATTTTGTGGAATTTATCAGGGGGCCCGTTTATTTTGTGGATTTATTGCGGGGCCCATTTATTTTGGGGATTTATCGCGGGCCCGTTTATTTCTGTGGATTATATCGCGGGCCTGTTTATTTGTGGATTATCGCGGGGCCTGTTATTTTGTGGATTTATCGCGGGACCCGTATATTCTCTGGGCATATTTATCGCGAGGCCCCATTTTATTTTGTGGATTTATCGCAGGTCACCGTTTTCAACTTGTCATGTTTTTGTGGTCATCTAATGTCATGCAGTGGATATATTTTGCTGTGGAATAATTTTTTTTGGTGAGATCTCTCAGTTGAATGTTACATGATATATAAAAACAAATGACCTGGTTTGATTACAGCAATCAAATTCCAGAATCTAAATCCAGATTACATAATCTTGATGTCAAGTCAACTCAATACCCCCAAAAATCAAATTTTCCGTCTGGCATTAGACAGCTCAGGTGTGCTGTTTATTTATGTGCCAGCGGGATTAACTTGGAATTCCCGCCCAATGTGCATGAGAGTAAAGAACCTCTAAAGACAAGCGGAGGTTGTGGTTAATTCTTTTTTTATTCTGAATGTGACATTTCAGGTATAGTGAGTTCCTTAACTTTGGCACTTGTTGTTATATAGCATACTTGATTCTGGCAATCCAGCGTACCCAGGTAATGTGGCGAGACACTTGATTGTGAGCCGCAGTTGCACACATGCCACATCGGGCGAGCCGATTGAGCCGGAAAATTTTGGTAGATGCAGCCGGCTCACGATTGTATCCATGGAGACGGTAGTAGCGAGAGTGGTTTATTCTGAGACATAATGTATTTAATTCAGGTACTCTAATGAAATAAAGATATTAGTAATTTGTAAAAATATTAGCCTTTTCTGTGCAAAAAAACTGTTATATGCAGTAGAAATTCAACATTTTCATTACTATATGCGCCGGGTCACTTGATTCTAAGAAGTACCCTGGGTATACCTGGCTCAGTTCGGTTCGCCCTGATTAGACTCAGAATCAAGTATGCTAATTGATGACCCATCTGGTATCCATGAAATACAACCTTATGGGGGACAGATTGTAAAATTTAGATTCAGTTTTCAGAGGTTTGGAATTTTGCTGTAGTTTTGTCGTGATCAAACTTCACATCTCTGGTCAAAGGGTAGATAACTCAGATAAACTGTGTTCACTGTAGAGTGTTTGATATATGAAATGTCAATAGAAATTATATTTTTGATGTATAGTCAGCTGTAGATAGAGTTTTATATCAGCAAGGACATATTTGGAGTATATGTATCAAAAATTACACAAAAAAATGTCATGTTTTTTACTAATGCAAAAGAACAGGCTTAAAAGTAATGTCATATTCTACAAAATCATTTTTAAAATGTTGACGTTTATAAACATGCTTGTTTTTCCTCCCTGTAATCTTGTGTTAATTAATATATAAATTGTTCATTTCTGATGTCATGAAATATTTGTGCAATATTATTGTCATGGACACATTTTCACAATTAAAGGTTGTTTGCATGTTGTTCTTTTTTTAACATCTCTAACATTTATCTGCCTGTAATAGTGAAGTAAGAGATCTCTATCTTGCCTGTAATTAGTGAAATATGGTTTAAGAGAGATCGCTATTCGTGGCCTGGTAATAGTGAATATGGTTAAGAGAGACTGCCATGTCTGTATAGTGAAATGATGTAAGAAGAGTCTCTATCTGCCTGCTTAATAGTAAAATGGTTAGCAGAGATTCTCTATTCTGTCTGTAAGTGAAATGAGTTAGAGAGCCTCTATTGTCTGTGAATAAAGATGAGAATGGTTAAAGAGAGATCTCTAGTCTGTCATAGTAATAGTGAAACTGGTAAAGAGACGATCACTATTCTGCTTGTGATAGGTGAAACTGTTAAGAGAGACTCTCTAATCTTCGTGTAATAGTGAAATGGTCTAAGAGAGATTCTACATCCTGCTGTAATAGTGAAAATGGTTAAGAGAGACTCGTCTATCTTGTCATGTAATAGTGAAAATGGTTAAGAGAGATCTCGATCTGCCCTAATGAGTAAATCGTTAGAGAGACTCTTAACTCTGTCTGTAATGAGTGCGAAAGGTTTAAGAGAAGATCTCGTATCTGCTATATGTGAATGTAAAGGACTCTGCTGTAATATGAAGGTTAAGAGAGATCTCTATCTGTCCTTGGTTAGTTGAAATGGTTAAGAGAGACCGTCTTCTGCTCTGTACTAGTGACAGGTTAAGATATGAGATCTTTCTGCTGCTAAATGTGAAATGGTTAAGAGAGCGACATTTAATCTGTCGTAATAGTGAAATGGTTAAGAGCAGACCGTCTTCTGTCTGTAAGGTGTGAATACATGGTTCAAGGAGGACTCTCTATCTGTCTGTAATAGTGAAAATCGGTTTAGAGCAGAGTCTCTCTGTATTAGTGAAATGGTTACTAGAGGATACTCTATCTTGCTGTAAATGAAGTCAATGGTTTACTAGAGAGATCCTCTATCTGCGTTCTAATAGATGAAAATGTTAATAGAGAGACCGTCTCCTTAATCATGCCATGTTAGAACTATCTTATGCTGTAAGTGAAATGGTTAAGGAGAGACTCTCATCTCGATGTGCAATAGTGAACTGCGTATTAAAGAAGCAGACTCTGCTAGTCTGTCTGTATCAGTGAAAATGGTACAAGATGAGACCTCTAATCTGACTGTAAAGTAGTGAAAAATGGTTACAAGAGATCTCTATCTGGTCGATAGGTCTGTTCGACTCTAGTTGTAAATGGCAAGAGAGAATTTCTATCTGTCTGTAACTAGTGAAATGATTAAGAGAGATCCTCTATCTGTCTTGTAATGAGTGTTAAAGCTTTGGTGATATGAAGGAGAGATCTCTCATCTGTCTGTAAATAGTGGAATGGTATAAGCTAGAACCTTATCTGTTCTGTAATATTGGTGAACATGGTTAAGAACGAGATCTCTTATCTGCTTGTAATAGTGAAAATGGTTAAAGAGAGTACATCTCTATCTGCTGTAATAGGTTAGAAATGTTAAGACGAGATCTCTATCTGCCTGTCAATAGGAAATCTGGTTCAGAGAGAGATCCTCTATCCTCTCTGTAATAGTTGGAAATGGGTTAAGAGAACTTCTCTGCCAGTGTAATTAGTGACATGGTTTAAGAAGATCTCTCTATTCTGTCTGTATAGTGAAATGGTTAAGAAGATTCTTACTGTCGGTAATAGTGCAACATGGTTAAGAGACGACCTCCTAATCTGAGCTATGTAATAAGTGAAAATGGGTAAGAGAGATCTCTCATCACTGTCTGTAATAGTGAAATGGTTAAGAGAGACTCCTATCTGTCGTAATATGTGAAATGGTTAAGAGAGATGCCATCCTGTTGTTATATCGAAGGTTAAGAGCATGCTGTAAAGGTGACTGGTTACAGGTAGAGATCTCTATCTGTCTGGTAATAGCATGAAATGGTTAAGAAGATCTCTATCTGCTGTCAATAGGAATGGTAGAAGACCATTTGTTGTAATGTGAAAGCGTAGACAGATCTTTATCTGATATAGTGAAATGGTTAAGCAAGAGCTCTATCTGTCTCTGTAATAGTGAAATGGTAAAGAGAGATCTGCTTGTGAATGTAGTCTTATCTGTAACGTTATGAAATGGTTAAGACGAGATCTTATACTCCTTGTATTAGTGAAATGGTTTAAACGAGATCTCTACTGTCATGTAAAATAGTGAAATGAGTAAGAGAATTCTTCTATCTGTCTGTAATCAGTGAAATGCTTAAGAACTCTCTATCTGTCTGTAATTAAGTGAAATGGTTAAGAGAGATCTCTATGCTGGTCATGTAAAATTAAATGAAATGGATTAAGAGAGAACCTTGCTATCTGTCGTAACTACGTGAAATGGTTAAGAGAGATCTCTATTCGTTGAATAGCTGAAACTGTTTTTATGGAGAGACGCTCTACTCGTTGCCCTGTTTTAGTGAAAATGGTTAAGAGAGGCATCTCTATCTGTCTATAATTAGTGAACATGGTTATAGGAGACAGATCTCTACTCTGGTCTGTCAATAGCTGAAATGGTTTAAGAGAGTTCTCTGCTGTCTGTAATATTGAAATGGTTAAAGAGAGATCTCTATCTGTCTGTAATAGCTGAAATGGTTAAGAGAGCCTCTATCTGTCGAATGTAATATTTGAAAGTGGCTTAAGAGAAGATCTACTATCATGTTCTGGTAATAGATGAAATGCGTCTAAGAGAGACCTCTTATCTGTCCTGTAAATTAGTTGAAATGGTTAGAGAGATCGTCTATCTGTTTGTAATAGTGAAATGGTTTAAGGAGAGACCTCTGATTCTGCCTGTAATAGTGAAAACTGGGTTAAGAGAGATTCTATCTGTCTGTAATAGTGAAAATGTTTAAAGAGACGACTCTCTTAATCTGTCTGTTAATAGTTGAACATGGTTAAAGAGCAGTTCTCTCGCTTTGTCTGTAATAGTGAAAATGGCTTAAGAGCGAATCTCATATCATGTCTGTAATATTGAAATGGTTAAGAGAGAATCTCTATCTGTCTTTAATAGTAGAACAATGGTTAAGAAGACTACAATGATCTGCCTAGTAATAGTGAAATGGTTCAAGACGCAGATCTCTATCTGTCTGTAATAGTTGAAAGGTTTAAGAAAGATTCCTGTTATGCTGCCTGTAATAGTGAAATGGTTGAAGAGAGACCTCTATCCTGTTCTGTATAGTGGAAATGCGTTTAAGAGAGATCGTCTATTCTGCATGTAATTAGTTGTGAAATGGTTAAGGAGAGGATCTCATTACTGCCTGTAATCAGCCTTGCAAATCGGTTAAGAGAGATCATTTATCTGCCATTAATCAGTGAAAGTCGGTTAAGAGAGACTCTATCCCTGTCTGTAATACGTGGAAAGGTTAAGGAGAGACCTCTACTCTGTCTGTAATAGTGGAACAGATGGTAGAGAGACCATCTATCTGTCGTTGTAATAGTGATGAGAATGGTTCAAGAGAGACCTTATATCATGATCTTAACTAGTGCAAATGGTAAGACGAGATCTCATATTGTCTGTTAATAGTGAAATGTTAAAGAGATGCTCTCTATCTGCCTCGTAATACGTGAAATGGTTTTAGAGAGATGCTCTATCTGTCTATATAGTGAAATGGTTAAGAGAGACCTCTATCTGTCTGTAAGTGAGTGTGAAATGGTTTAAGGAGAGAAGTAGAAGTTCTAAAAATACCAATGTATCTTATTTTAAAAGTGTTGTCAAACGGCACTACCCTTTATGCTGGTATTATTTCTCTGTGTAATGTCTTGAGTTTTAGTATAATCTTTTTTATGTGGCATCATGTCATTTATCACATTTGATTCATCTATCTTATTCTATGTTTAGATAAAAGCAGATTTTCTGTGGTAACTGTTGAAATATTAAAGACAAAGTATAAGATTAAAATAGTTTGTGCTCCCTGTCAAAGATTTATTATGCTGTGAGTTCACTTTCGACTTCGATCAAATGTCTTCCGAGATAAGTAGGCCACCTCTTCCATACGAGTCTCTTGATGGCTGCGACTATAGATTTGTTCTGGTCCTTTGTTTAAGCCTGAAATCCTGGTTTCAGTATATTTCTTATAAGATACAGAATGTACAGTGAAAAAAAATTTTGGTGTGGCCTTATTATATTGCGATTTTGAGTAGTTATTTCATGGAACAGCAGACGTTTTAGATAGTCTTTTCTCTGATTCATTAGATTTAGATCAGATTCATGTTCGTCGCCATGCCTGCGTTACTGCCGGAATAAGGTCGCGACTGATATTAGAAATCCGCTTTATAAGGATCAGAGTCGGGATCCTTTTATCTGGTCGCTGTGCTAGGTGGCGTCACAAAGAATTTTATGCGTGTCACGAATTTTTACTGCAAAAACCAACCATGTAGGCCGGTCTCTACCTGATATTCGGCACAAGAAAGCAGAATGCACCAGTTCTCCTAATGGACAACGCGTTATGCGTGATAAAGCGCTCCTAGTTTCCGTAATTCGTGAAGTAGTGAACCACGTGCGAGTTGTACGCAAAAGTATTCCCTCCTTGATCTTGTCTCCTCGTCAACTTAGATTAAAATAATCTTTTAAAAATCGGGTTTAAGAAGACTCTCGTATCGTGTCTGTAACGTAGTGAAATGATAGGCATAATTTCTGAGTGTCACATTTTTTTCGTGCCAGAGAAGAGATCCAATCTGTACCAGGGCCAGTCCTTCCTGATTAGACTTGTAATATCAGTAAGGCGATCAGTACTGCGTATCATCTGGTATATCGAGAGTGTACGAGGATTTTCCAAATTGCCCATCATCGTTCTAAATACCTGTCCCTGTTTTTGATAGCTCGGAATAGTGACTAATGGGTATAAGTTAATTTTGAAAGACATCAGACACATTTCCTGTGCTTAATCCTTGTTTCTCAGGAACCACACTAGGGTACCACTAGAGTACATTCCTGAATAATGTTGTGGTGCCAGTGGAATCAGTATGAGACATAAGACTCTGTATCGCCTTAATGCTTTAGCGTTTTCAGTCTGCTCGCATGTCAAATTCTCATGTGGTTTGTACACAAACTTATGCTAATGATTTGATATAGAAACAATAAGTAAGAGACAGTTAAATTATCTTCGTTACATATTTTTTCTCTGTCCAGGAACCTACCGTAAAGAGATAGCAGTCTTCGACTATGGATATTATATGATTGAGCCAGCATCACGTCTGCATCTCACTGTCTATTGCAACTGTTACGTGATTACACGCAGTTTGTTCAAACATATCGAAATGTGTGCTCAAAGGATAGTTTGTCTACAACAATTCCCCTCGTATCTTCGATAGCTCTCGTCAAACCTTAGTAATTGTGTCCATAATTGTGATTATAGAGAAGATTCTCTAACTATACAAAACTGTCATGTAATATTGATAATACTTGTTAAATTTCAGATTTGAGATCTCCAGCTTAAACTCACAAATGGACGAGAATATCTTTAACACTTATCCTCTCATCTTTCATTCTAACTTTCGTCTTGTATGACTATGCATTGTCTTCTTGGTAAACTTGAACAGAACTGATCTCTCAAAAACAGTTAATTATATATATTTAGCCATGATGATACTTTAAATGATGATAGTGAAGTTAAATTTTAATGCAGTTCATAGGAAAATATAGAAGATAGGCAGGCAGACGACACCATGTCGTTCCCTGGAGAAGATCTGCCACTCATAGTTTTCATGCATATGTCGTATCGAATTATATCCCAGTGAACTCGAGTCTTCCACATCTGCTTCGTAGTAAAATATTTTATTGAATCTGGACATTAACGGCAAACTAACAACTTACTTTATGAAAAACGGGATGATTTCAGCTTCTCCATCGTAAGCTTTCCATATTCATGTAGCAACATTTCATTACCATCTGCATATGATTGTATGTCTCTCGACTGATTCGATACACAAAAGCTGGTTCTGCGTATGATCAGTTTTTAAATCGGGACAGGCTACTGACAAACAAGTTCTTATAAGGGTTTCCTCAGGCTCGTTTAAAGTAAGCATTTCGCAAAATCTATGATCGTTATTAGTCTAGAGTTGGGTACCCGGGGAGGCCACTTCGTAATTTTATGGGTAGGGATGTGCCGCTGACATTGCAGACCTCCCCCCACCCCTTGTTCATATATTTAGATTTGAGAATTGTTATAACACGTTTTCATATATTTTCTGTTTCAAAAATTGTTGGACCTCTTTGCCCATTATGACAATCCAAGAACTGCCTAAGCTGGATCAATTAAGAAGGCGCAGTTGCATATAAGATTAATTGGAGTAAACATTAACCTTACATAATATTTCATGCTGATTTTCATATACCCTTGCATATATTCCTCTGTGGAAAAGGGCTCCATATTCCAGACCGGCACATAGCCTACGTCTATTCGCAGGTAGTATAGTAAGTGCCCCCCCCCCCCCGGGGATGGGTTACCGCTTAGAAAAAAGAACCTACCGCGGATACCAGTCTACTGTTGACAAATTACCCGCACGGTATCGTCTGCCACGTGCTTTGTTCCCAGGATAGTGACCATATTAAATCTTTTAGTAAATGAATTCCAGTTTTTAGTCGTTTTATGGTGTGTTTGATTTTATTGCGTCTATATAACCAGCCGTTTATCCCTCCAATGTAAATAAAAAAGTAAAGTATCTTATTCAAATTCATTTTGAAATC
>CAJDSM010036124.1:923-11702 GCA_903981925.1 Ostrea lurida | reverse complement strand
TTTTGTTTTAGCGATATCACAATGATAGAGTGGATACAAATATGGTTCTATTGAGATCGACAGTACCGAATTTTAACCAAATATATATGTAAATAACGTCGCTGGGAAATCGTTCTACTTCAATATAACAGATAAGTTCAATATATATGTGACTCTTCATGAGTGAAGAAGGTCGTATCCGCATGTTCCTGTCATTATTCAAGTACGATCACTTCCTTTGAGAAAAATACCACTTGTCTTTTTTTCTGAATTGTTGATGATATCTGCGCTCTACATTCTTCCGTATTCTCCTCCTTTCAGTGCACTGTGCAGCGGACCAGTAATCTGGTGGCTAATTCAGGAGCTGTGTTACAAGGAAGTGTTTCATTGAATCTCGGTGTATTTTTGTCACGAATATTTATTTCCTTGTCTTACTACTGTAAATTGATGTTGTACATTATTTGCCTTTTGTAGTGGGCACGTGAAATGGAGGTTTTGATTAGAGTACTATGTGTTAGATTTTTTGCCATTCCAGTGATATGCTTCGGTGATCCATTCATCTGTATTTCTTTATCTACTTATTTCCCTCTATGTAGTATGTTTCATCTAAAAGATATATATCATAATATTTTTTTTGTATGTTTTCTTTACTTTCCAAGTGATGTTTAAATCTTTAGATGTTTTGTTACACTTTTAAGTCTTCTGGGTGATTTTATTTATTTCTGAGGTGTAAGAAAATTTGATATTTTACTTATCATTGAGCTGTACAGAAAATATTTTTTTGGACATTTTCTGTACTGCTCATCATTATTAATTCTTCAATGATCAGTATTCGCTAAACAGCGAAAAACAACAAATAATGAATCAATCAAATCAAATTTCAGAAAACCTTGCACAAATTGAGCAATACAGAGGTCAGTCCTCTCAGAGTTCAGCATACCCCAACCAACCATGGACAGCAGACAAAGCAGTGGATGGACAATTTCAGGGTGATGATGAGTCTTCCTGTAGTTTTACAAGAGACTGGTGGTCAATAACAGCATGGTGGAAAATTCCATTAAAGGAAACAGCAAATGTAGCATATTTTGAGATTTATTTTAGGAAATACAGTAAGTTTTATCGTGCAAAGCAGTAATAAGTTATATATTTTTCTGTGCTATAGATTTCGTTTTGCCAAAAGCACTATTCTTCTGAGCCTGCCACTACGAGGTATTTGTTACACCTTCCCTGTGTTCTGGAACCTTTCCCATAACATTTCAATTACGGTTTCACTGACATTAAACCATCACGTAACATGACTTTGGTGCATATCCATTTAAAGCACCTCTATGGCACGACCGCTCTGCTGTACATCCTATTGTCGTCTCTTCATTATCATGCCATCACTCAAGTTCAGTAATGGTCAAATTTCAAAACTCTGTAGAAATGCTTGAAAATTAATGTTTTTACACAGATTTTTTGTCCTTAACCGCTCTAAAGTGTTTCTCAAATTTGGGAGTTTCTTAATATATTCATCCTATGTGTACGTGGTTTCGGTCGATCGGTATTAAAACACATGCAGGTAAAAGGAGAATGAACGGTATACACATAAATATAATTCTCACAAACAAAAAATGTGTATTAAAAATTAAATGTTGATAATATAAAAGGCGAAGTAACAAAGTATGCAAACTACATCAATAGTCCAAAAAAACACATACAAGAATCGAGTGTAAGGGCACACGGAACCTTCGACGAAAGCGAAGGCAGGAATCAGGTCCAAATGGAGGAGTTAAGGGCCCAATCCCCCCCCCCTCTGCTGGAACCCCGGTCACACCGCCGTGAGCCTGTAGTCGAAACAAAGTAAACCGGGTTACCCCGTCATCCAATCTAGTATGTAAAATTACAGTATATAGAAAGGGTTATGACAACAAATCCTCAACATATGATTAGTGATAAATTTTGGTAATCGCAAACAAGGTCAATTATATGCGACCGTAGAATTTGCGAAAATAATGACTTTAAACGGAGATTTGTTATAAACCATGCAACATCACTTTTTGGTTATAGTTTGGCCTCGCTTTAAAAAAAAATCATCAAATACGCATGGCAATGCCCTTGCGTATCGAATCAAACTGAAGAGACATAACCCACATTATAACAGGTGATAGTGGTACATTACTACATCAAACAGGAAAGTGACAATTGCAAAGTAACAGTTCATCACATTTATCATATAATGTATGTTTGTCAGTCTGCCATTAAATTTAATTTCATGACCCTTAACTTTTTTGTTGAGTATATTATATATATTTGATTGCAGTAGTAGAATTAGAAATTTATTTCAACATTAAGTATCATCTCCCACAGACATAGCTCTGATCTTTTAATGCACTTGGCTCCGTACTTTGGCATTTCATTTTTCAGCTCTATATTTTTTTTCATTTACATGTTTCGAATTTCCAACATTTCGGTGTTATCATCACTGAAGAGACATACTTTCTAGAAATGTGCATCTCTTGCATCAAAACTGGTACCGTATAATATTAACATCACCGACAAAGGCTCTGTTGTTGTATGATTATTGAATGATCAATATGCTATTTTAGACATGGCTTTCACCGCATACATAAAACGCTGTTCAGTACTGTTTTAAACTTCCAAGCATATCATAGGCGCTTTGGAATCATGTATGGAATATCTATCAATCTATTGTACACGGCACGGAATCCATATTTGTTCCTTATAAATAAAATTCACAATTTATTTGTTATTGTGCTAAAATTACGTAATTTGAGTCGTACATTTTACATGAATCACTGCCTGGTTTTTATCCTTTAGTATGATTCTATCTTCTCTCTGATTTTTTACTACAGCTGTCAGTAGGAGTGTTGGGTTTTCCGTTTTTGTCTTCGATGACCCTGGTTTTACTCCAACGTCATTTTCTCCCAATAAAGTGTTTACTCAGCGAGGGATTCCGTGTCCTACATGCGTACTGATTGTCTCTGTTAATAGAGCTGCTAGAGGCATAGCCCTATTCAACACGAAGAATCCGCCAGTAAATACAAGCTGTGAAGGTTATAGATATGGCCATGGATACACTACCATTGAAATATGTGAAGATAGATTTATGGGTAAGTTTACCATTGAACTCCAGTACTATAAAATATATTGGTAGTTATCCATTCCTACGGAAAACAGCAGTTTAAATTAACTGTCAGAAGTATTTTGTTAATTAATGCTGCACAACATTTCAAAGCACCAAGGTATTGAGATGTTGACTTCGCCTATTTATATATACAGTACGTATAACATATATAATTTTAAAGGAAATGGAACACGTGACTGTATATATTTTTTCAAAAGGCTTTCTCTCTATGCAAAAATAAGAAAGATATATACAATAAAACTCCTAAAACTGAAAAGTCCCTAAACAATGAATTAAACAAAATATATCATTGTAATAGAATGAAATCCTCAGAAGACAAAATATCTAATTATTGCTGTAACAACGTTTTATTCTTCCTTTACACACTGAAATTGCATGATTCTGAAGTTTTGTAAGCGCTTAATGTTTCCCGTCCCGACGATAGGCGTACATTTCTTTCCAGTATGATTTCCTAAAAGCAAAAATGATTCAATGTACTGCGGATGGCTGTTGATATGTGTGAAATGGTGATGAGAGACGATGGACAGTAGGGACATGATTGTCAAATTTAATGTGATGATGCTATTAACAGTTAATCAAAGACGCTATAATTTCGAAACAATTGCTTTTGTTTGCTCTTCATTTCTGTATTAATGTTGTAAATGATAAAGTTGTTGTCAGATTAGAAAAATGAACACATACGTGATTTTACACGCAGTACTTCTTAACAGGTTGTTCTTATGGACAGTTCGGAGAAAACTGCCTAAGTTGTGGATTGTGTCAGGACGGACTATGTGATGTTTATAACGGATCCTGTGTTCAAGGGTGTAGTACTGATGTCATGGATCCCCCACTCTGTGTTGGTACGAGTATGACTGACCAGTTCTTTATAGAAGACGAGAGAGAGAGAGAGAGTAATGGAATAAAGAACTGGTCAGTCAGTACTCGTACCAACCACCAGAGTGGAGGGATCCTTGACATTCGAGTGACTACACCCTTGGAACACAGGATCCGTTTATAAACATCACATAGTTCCGTCCTGACCCACAATCCACAAACTTGCAGTTTTTCTCCGACGTCCATAAAGAAAACCTGTTAAGAAGTAACTGCGGTTAAATCACGTATCGTGTCATTTTTCTAATCTGACAAACACTTTTCATTGTACAACATTAATACAGAAATGAAGAGCAAACAAAAGCAATTTGTTCAAATCGTATAGCGTCTTTGATTAACTGTTGTAATAGATCATCACATTAATTTGACAATCATGTCCCTACTTGTCCATCAGTCTCTTTATCACCATTGTTCAACATATCAACAGCCATCCGCAGTACAATTGATCATTTTTGCTTTAGGAAAATCATACTGGAAAGGAAATGTACGCCTATCGTCTGGACGGGAAACACTTAAGCGCTTTACAAAAACTTCAGGAATCATGCAATTTTCAGCTGTGTAAAGGAAGAATAAAACGTTTGTTTACAGCAATTAATTTTTAGATATTTTGTCTTCTGAGGATTTCATTCTATACATGATATATTTTGTTTAATTCATTGTTAGGGACTTTTCAGTTTTAGGAGTTTTATTATATATCTTTCTTATTTTTGCCATAGAGAGGAAAGCCTTTTGAAAAAAATATATACAGTCACCGTGTTCCATTTCCTTTAAATTATATATGTTCATACGTACTGTATATATAAAAGGCGAAGTCAACATCTTCATACCTTGTTGCTTTGAAATGTTTGTGCAGCATTAATTAACAAAACATTCTGACGTTAATTTAAACTGGCTGTTTTCGCGTAGGAATGGATACTACCAATATATTTTATTAGTACTGGAGTTCAATGGTAAACTTACCCATAAATTCTATCTTCACATATTTTCAATGTTTTTAGTGTATCCATGGCCATATCTATAACCTCACAGCTTGTATTAACTGGGCGGGATTCTCGTGTTGAATATGGGCTAGGCCTCTAGCAGCTCTATTAACAGGAGGACAATCAGTACGCATGTAGGACACGGATCCCTCGCTGAGGTAAACACTTTATTGGGAAGAAAATGGACGTTGAGTTAAAACCAGGGGTCATCGAAGACAAAAACGGAAAAACCACAACACTCGTACTACAGCTGTAGTTTTAAAAAATAGAGAGAAGACTAGAATCATACTAAAGGAATTAAAAACCAGGCAGTGGATCATGTGTAAAATGTACGACTCAAATTACGTATTTTAGCACAATAACAAATAAATTGTGAATTTTATTTATTAAGGAACAAATATGGATTCCGTGCCGTTACAATAGATTGATAATTTCCATACATGATTCCAAAAGCGCCTATGATATGCTGGAAGTTTAAAACAGTTATGAACAGGCGTTTTATGTATGCGGTTGAAAGCCATGTCATAAAATAGGCATATTGATCATTTCAATAAATCATACAACAACAGAGCCTTTGTCGGTGATGTAAATATTATACGGGTACCAGTTTTGATGCAAGAGATGCACATTTCTAGAAAGTATGTACTCTTCAGGTGATGATAACACCGAAATGTTGGAAATTCGAAAATGTAAATGAAAAAAAAATATAGAAGCTGAAAAATGAAATTGCCAAAGTACGGAGCCAAGTGCATATTAAAAGATCAGAGCTAGTCTGTGGGAGATGATAACTTAATGTTGGAAATAAATTTCTAATTCTTACTATTGGCAATCAAAATATAATATAATATACTCAACCAAAAAAAGTTAGGGTCATTGAAATTAAATTTAGATGGCAGACTGACAAACATACATTATATGATAAATGTGATGAACTGTTACTTTGCAATTGTCACTTTCCTGTTTGATGTAGTAATGTACCACTATCACCTGTTATAATGTGGGTTATGTCTCTTCAGTTTGATTCGATACGCAAGGGCATTGCCATGCGTATTTGATGATTTTTTTTTAAAGCGAGGCCAAACTATAACCAAAAAGTGATGTTGCATGGTTTATAACAAATCTCCGTTTAAAGTCATTATTTTCGCAAATTCTACGGTCGCATATAATTGACCTTGTTTGCGATTACCAAAATTTATCACTAATCATATGTTGAGGATTTGTTGTCATAACCCTTTCTATATACTGTAATTTTACATACTAGATTGGATGACGGGGTAACCCGGTTTACTTTGTTTCGACTACAGGCTCACGGCGGTGTGACCGGGGTTCCAGCAGAGGGGGGGGGGATTGGGCCCTTAACTCCTCCATTTGGACCTGATTCCTGCCTTCGCTTTCGTCGAAGGTTCCGTGTGCCCTTACACTCGATTCTTGTATGTGTTTTTTTGGACTATTGATGTAGTTTGCATACTTTGTTACTTCGCCTTTTATATTATCAACATTTAATTTTTAATACACATTTTTATTGTTGTGAGGGAATTATATTTATGTGTATACCGTCATTCTCCTTTTACCTGCATGTGTTTTAATACCAGATCGACCGAAACCACGTACACATAGTTGATGAATTATAAGAACATCCCAAATTGCAGAAACACTTTAGAGCGTTAAGGACAAAAAAAATCTTGTGTAAAAACATAAATTTTCAGCATTTCTACAGAGTTTTGAAATTGACCATTAACTGAACTTGCAGTGAGGCATGATAATGAAGAGACGAACAATAGGATGTAACAGCAGAGCGGTCGTGCCATAGAGGTGCTTTAAATGGATATGCACCAAAGTTCATTTCGTTTGATGGTTAATGTCAGTAAACCTTTTATTGAAAATGTTATGGGAAGTTCCAGAACACAGGGAAGGTGTAACAAATACCTCGTAGTGCAGGCTCAGAAGAATAGTGCTTTGGCAAACGAAATCTAAGCACAGGAAAAAATATATAACTTGATTACTGCTTTGGCACGATTAAACTTACTGTTATTTCCTAAAATAAATTGCTTCAAAATATGCTACATTGGCTGTTTCCTTATGGAATTTTCCACCATGCTGTTAGCTGACCACCAGTCTCTTGTAAAACTACAGGAAGACTCATCATCACCCTGAAATTGTCCATCCACTGCTTTGTCTGCTGTCCCATGGTTGGTTGGGGTACTGCTGAACCTGAGAGGACTGACCTTCTGTATTGCTCAATTTGTGCAAGGTTTGGTCTGAAATTTGATTTTGATTGATTCATTATTGTGTTTTTCGCTGTTTAGCGAATACTGATCATTGAAGAATTAAATAATGAATGAGCAGTTACAGAAAATTTCCAAAAAAATATTTTCTGTACAGGTCAATTTGATTAAGTTAAAAATATCAAATTTTCTTACACCTTCAGAAATAAATTAAAATCACCCAGAAGACTTAAAAGTGTAACAAAACATCTAAAGATTTTAAAACATTCACTTGGAAAGTTAAGAAAAACATTACAAAAAAAATTATTAGATATATATCTATTTAGATGAAACATTACTACAATAGAGGGAAATAAGTAGATAAAGAAATACAGATGAATGGATCACCGAAGGCATATCACTGGAATGGCAAAAAATCTAACACATAGTACTCTAATCAAAACCTCCATTCACGTGCCCACTACAAAAAGGCAATTTATATTGTACAACGATCAATTTACAGAGTAGTAAGACAAGGAAATAAATATTCGTGACAAAAATACACCGAGATTCATGAAACACTTCCTTGTCAACACAGCTCCGAATTAGCCACCAGATTACTGTCCGCTGCACAGTGCACTGAAGGAGGAGAATACGGAAGAATGATGAGCGCAGATATCATTCAAACAATTCAGAAAAAAAGACAAGTGGTATTTTTTCTCAAAGGAAGACGTACTTGAATAATGACAGGAACATGCGGATACGACCTTCTTCACTCATGAAAAGAGTCAATATATTGAACTTTATCTGGTTATTTGAAGATAGAACGATTCCCAGCGACGTTATTTTACAATATATTTTGTCGTTTAAAATTCGGTACTGTCGAGGGCTCATAAACCATATTTGTATCCACTCTATCATTGTGATATCGCTAAACAAAGAGTTAAAAAAAAAAAAACAAAAAAAAAAAAAAAAAAAGAAAACAACAAAACAAAACAAACACCCCCCCCCCGAAAATAAAAAAAATCCAACCCCTCCCAAAAAAAAAAAACTCAAAGCAAGAAAAAAAAAGAAGAAAAGAACGTGTGATTAGGTGATCGTTGAATCATCTGATGCATGGTGGACAAGATCTTATTTACAGGATGTAATCTTGTATTGACCCCATTAGACATTGGAGCGGATTCAATATGCTTTAAATCTGATTGCATCAATTGAAGTGTCGTTTCTGAGGGGGTTAGACTGTAGTTTTTATGTGCTACAATTTTAAAACCAAATAAATTGATAAATATGTATACTGTATGTTATACGGTGGATTTGGAATTATACTGAAGAAACTGATCGGCATTATAACACAAGCAAAGTATTGATTACCCGCTTAGGCAATGCAACATTATAATAACCGTAAAATGTTCTTGATCCAACACGACTTACTAACAAATTCTGCTCTACGGATTGTTACTAAATAAAAAGGGGGATTTAAATGCAATGACGCGGACAGCAAAAACGACTTGTTTGTGAAGTATAGAAACCGATGAAAGTCATGGTTCAAAATATAATTGTAGAAAACCTTCTGACGAATATTCTGTTTAACATTACATTAAGATTTTTCCTCTAACTCACGTTGATATTCACGAATTACTGCTCCTGAGTGCTTAAAGAAGATCATTGTCAGGACGTCAACCCACTGGTTAATTTAAGCAACTTCCCCTGCAACAAATGTTACAAGACGAAAAATTAAGAAACAGAAATTTATCTCATACATCTGCTAGAAGCCACACCAATCAAAAATCAAACATAATCAAATACCCATCAAAGGAAAGTGACCTCTGCCAAACCCAAAGCAGACAAGCGTGCATATGCGACCAACATCAAATTTGGATTATTAAAAAATAAAACAAAACCAAAAAGCAGATTTAACAAACAAGGGATTAGTAAGTCAATGCTCACCATGAAGGAAATATTAGGTAACCTTATGACATTCAGAATTGGTAGAATTAATGTTTGAAGAATTAGTCAATATTAAGATGTGAGATGGATGAAATTACGGAAATGACGGAATTGATGGAAGGATTGGAACAGTACATATATTTAGGAGCAGTGGCCATGATTAAAAAAAAACACCCCTGAGGATATATCCATTAACCTAATCAAGACTATGGAACTCACGGCGGGGTGACCGGTCAACAGGGGATTGCTACTCCTCCTAGGCACCTGATCCCATCTCTGGTGTGTCAAGGGGTCCCGTGGATTGCCTACTCTTGTTTTTGTATTCTATTTTAGGACTTTACGAGATTGATTCAGCTGGTCGTTATATTTGCTTTACATATAGGCATATAATAAATAGAAGGCCAAAAGTAAACCAACACATAAAAGTAACAAGTAAGGAACAGCAGTGGTGGTATCTATTACTATCAAGAAAGAAGAGAGTCGAAATTTGAAAGTGTCCACAAATTCAAAATTTCGTTCCCACGAAATGAACTTCGTTCCCACGATTTTTTAAATTCTTCCACGGAATTTGACGTTTGTTTACATAAAAGATGGGCTAGTTTTATCTTGCATAATACGTCACTTCCCTGTTTAACATATATAAGTTAACCCGTATATCTATTAAAAGGGACTACAAAACATAAGTTAACGCATAAGACTTTCCTTTACACTTCCTGGATATATTACATTCAAGAGAACGACCTGATTATTCAGTTGCATTATACCCTGCATTAACACAGATCTTTATTCGCTCCAATATTCTTTCTATCGATGATGCAAAGGCAGAGATAAACAAACAGTGACAAACAATAATAATCAAAAATGCAAATAATAGAGTACGACAGCATTACATTGGTTAGCCTAAGTCATCGAGTGAAATGTTTCGACATTCAAACGTGAAATTTACATTACCGACATTCACCAGTGCAACGGATCAAATATATGGGTTAAATCAGGCTAACCAATTATATGTAAATTTAACGTCATTGGGATACATGGCGTTCATTATAAAGCGATTAAGCGTAATGAAATAGACTGTGTGTTGCATGTTTTTGTATTATTTACTGAGTTATGATCCCCTTTTTCTTTTGAAAAAGAATGTTTGGCCTTTCTTTTGTTGAAGTTGTTTGTTTTGATATCGGCTTTCTACATTCTTCCTTATTTTGCTCCTTATCAGACACCGTGCAGCGGTACCAGATAGCGTGGGGTGGCTAATTCAGGTGCTTCTTACGGAATGTGTTCCTCGATCGTGATTTTGTTAAAAATATTTTGATCCTGTGTAATACTGGTGTGAAAGGCAGGGAATGTGCCTTACTGCAATCAATTTATATTGTGCGATTGTTTTAGCTTTGACATGGACACGTTAAATGGAGGTTTTCAATTAGGATATTATTGTTGGATTCGCTTACCATTCAGGTCACCTGCTTCGGTTAGTTCCAGTAAACGTCTAACTCTTCTTTGTCTATCTTAAAAAATTTTTTAATCCTTTTTTTGTTTAATTGATTATTTTCGAAATCTAACTTCTATTTTTTAATGCTTACTTAAAACTGTTTATATTTCATTTATAGGGATGTCAATTCGAATAATCGACTATCGAATAGTCTTCGAT